>SNQJ01S0042992.1:0-47211 GCA_010110895.2 Picea sitchensis | reverse complement strand
TTTTATGATGGAATTGAAGCTTGGTTGGAGGGATCCTACATTATACATTTCCCATGAATAATAACGATTCTAAATTTCACATGCTAGGTAGATATTTACTAGATTCAATTCTTCCCATCTTTGATCTTTCACTACTCCAATTTCTACTATTGACTTTTGATGAACATGTGGTGGTAGGTTTGGAGTTGCTTGAATGGATACATTAGCACTATGCTTTCACATAGTTCTTTTTTTATCAAGTGTAGGATAAATTAGGAATAAGAGTAGCGTATTTCGTTTTAATTCCTTTTTTCTTTCTTAGTTTACATGTTTTCTTCCATTTTTGCATGAATAATATAGATTTTGGATTGTCTTGGTTTCTTGAATAAAACCCACTAGTTGTTATTAGTTTAGATTGAAACTCAAGATGACTTGCTTTAGTTTTAGTTTCTTTTTGCATCATAACTTCCTTCTTTTCACTTGATGCCTTTTATTTTTTTTGTTAACTGAAATCTTGGCTTAACTTTGGTTTTCATTAATATTCACGAGGAAACCATGTGCAATTTTTTTTTGAGAAGTTCAACTAGAAGATTCATTTGTTTTAGTGGCATTCATTCTAAAATTGATAACCTGACAACAATAAACCAAAATATTATGATCCTAAGCTGCTGGAAGAGTATCTGTTGTGGAATACTTTACATCTTGAGGAAGATGGAAACCTGGTTGGAGCAATCATATCATCTGTTCATGGCCTTGCTCTTCATAATCCAAAATAACCGTGCAATCCCTATTGATAAATCTTTTGATGGCTATGTTTCTCTCAAAATATTCTAGACCAACTGATCGATTTTGAAGTATCATGGGTCCATTCCCTTGGTTCTTGAAATAAATATTGGTGAGCTAAGATCCGGTTACAAACCTTCTCAACATGTATGATTTTCTATAGACTTAAGCCCTTTATGATGAACTGATTTAAAAATGTAAAAGGTAGATCATTGATTTGTTTAGAAGAAATTTTGATTCCTATAGCATATTGTGATCGCCGTACCTTAACTATATCATAATGGTGTATGTTGAGTATAATCATTGAAGTGTTTGCGGCTCTACAAAGAGGATGTGCCTAACACTTTCAATACAATTATTCCTTTCTCAGTATTAAAAGTTGTTTGCTTTTATGGGGAAAATAAATAGTGTATTTCATCTCTAGCATGTACCTCTAGTAACAAAACATCAAGTTTCAGTTTGCCTTTGACTGTTTTGAGTATCTTGAAAATAATGAGGGTTACAAAGTACATGCACACAAACACTTTTCTTTTGCACCACAAGCTCCTAAGTTTGAATCTTTAAATTCAAATACTCTGCCTAACCATATTGGTGACCAAATAGATATTTGTTCCTCGGTCCTATGAGCTCAAATTGATGAAATCCATCTTTTTATCACCACACTTTGTCCATTATAAGGGTGAAACATAGTATTTTTTAGATCAAGTGACTTCCTTTAATGACTTCGATATCTTAACTTACAATGTTTTTATGCTTACTGAAGTTTGAAGGTATCTTTTGAAGCTCTACCGACTCACATTTAACCTTCTTGATCTAATTATCCTTTTATTACTCTACTCTTAAAATAATCTGATGCAATATTTTGGATTGGAATGACTAGATGGTTTTCATTTGGTTTTCTCTCGGTATGGTATTATTTTGGTTTTCTCATGATGTTCACTAGTCTAGTTTCCTTCATCTTGATCTCGCTGGGGGTTTTTCATCATGATGTTTCCGTTACTTTTGGAATTGGAATGTTCAAATGTTAAATGAGTAGATACATATGAGCCAAGTCATGAAACTCTCAATGAAGATATTCAAGGAACTAGTCTACAAATGCTTGAAATCATGTTGGTGAGGCTTATCCTTCTTGATCTAATTATCCTTTTATTACTCTACTCTTAAAACAATCTGATGCAATATTTTGAATTGGGATGACTAGATGGTTTTCATTTGGTTTTCTCTCGATATGGTATTATTTTGGTTTTCTCATGATGTTCACTAGTCTAGTTTCCTTCATATTGATCTCGCTGGGGGTTTTGCATCATGATGTTTCTGTTACTTTTGGAATTGGAATGTTCAAATGTTAAATGAGCAGATACATATGAGCCAAGTCATGAAACTCTCAATGATGCTATTCAAGGAACTAGTCTACAAATGATTGAAATCATGTTGGTGAGGCTTATCAAGAACACTCTTTCAAAACTCAACCAATTGCATGAAACACGAATCATACAATAGGATGAACATTTGCTTGGCTGAGAAAGAGAAATGTGACTCAAGAACAATGAACTCTAACCTCTAGGACACCGATCAAGAAAATGGTTCTCAAATGCACTACTTCAAGGAAGAATTGGTGGTCATCACAACCATAGTCATTTGTTTCCTGAAAGTAACCTTCCACTCAATAGAAGAATGTTCAAGGCAATGGAATTCACCTCTCTATTGGGACCATAGAACCATACAACTAGTAAGATTCATGATTTGATTTAATGCATCCCACAATGTGTGGTTCCTCTCTTATTCAAAGCATTATCTTTTGGTTTAGTGTCCCATGCCAGCCTAGGTACAAACTTCAGTTCTGGTTTATGTTGTGATATCTCTACGAACTTTTTTTTTGGGAGAAAAGTATCTTAGTCAACATTTCTTTTAGTTGTATTTTCTAATTGGTTAAACATTTCTGATTGAAAATGGATAATAAAGGAGTTCACATCATTGGTTAATAGTTTTAATTGGTGATATTTTTTTTTTGCCTATGTGCAGGTCTCTCTCGTTGAAGGTTTTTCTGCCCCGAAGAGAAGGACACGAATTGAGCAAGACAAATGGCTTCAAAAAATTTGATATGACGAAAACGTAATCCACAAATCTATTTTTGGATTCTATTCTCAATCCACCGCACATGATTTTTTTGAGCGCTTTCATTGTTGAAAATTTTGGGATGAAATCAATCTTATGCCTTGAATGGTTTGTCCATGTAGTTACAAGTGTGCAATTGATATTATACCCTAGATTTGAACTAGTGGGGATATGAGCATGCCATGTTGTAGAATAAGTTTTAAAGTTGGAAGACGTAGAGAATGAGTGAAGATCCTGCATGGATGGAGAAAATCATTTGATGGGTAACAAATGAAATTTCTTTCCATTCCTTACTCCCTCAAGCACAAGGTTGGAAATATGAGTTGATATATTTCAGAAAATCATGATGAGAGATGCAATTCTCATCCAATTCTAGCATGAAATCCCATCTAAATGAAAAGATAGCCTTTCACATGGGTTATTCTTTTCAAGAGGCTGCAAAAATTCTTGCTGTGTTGGGATGCATAAAAATTTTAAATCTTCGAGAAACACTGATATTCATGATTTCTTTCTTAGTTTACTCTCCTTTGCTTACGATATATATTTAATCATCACTTTCATTTTTCATTTGTAGCATGTTTTGGGCTTATTTCATCTTCCAATTCTGGATATGACTTCTCTTTTCATTCCTCATCATCATTTCCTTGGAGACTATTCATTATCTAACTTATCTTTGTTTTAAATTTCTTGATTATATTTGATGACATACAGATATATCACCTCCACTTGTCTCATACAGGAAACAATTTTGCACTGGAAACATGCTCATATCAACTTGCATCTCTTTCCTAGCTAATGAGTTGAATTGGAAGGTCTTCTTGAAAATGAATTAGAACTATTTTTTGGAACACCGTGACAACTGTTAGACCATGAATTAACAAAGTGGTTAATCAATGGTTATTCTTGCATCTTGGCTCGTGAGAAGATCCTATGTAATGGGGGAACCATCCACACACTAAGCAACTTCTCACATGAAAAGTGAACTGTCAAAGTCTAAAGGCTGAAAATAAAAAAAGGGATAACTTATTTAGCTAGTTGTAGAAAAAATACAAAGTAAATCTCAATAGATGGAAATCATCCCCTATAAGGATAAAAGAAGGCCATTGCTTTCCCCATCCACTGGATACTAATAATACATTAAATAAACTGGGAAAGAATGGAAAATAAATCTTGATCAGACTAAGGGACATGTAGATATCTCTATCGAGGCTATCAATGCTCGTTGGAAACAGAGCAAGGCATGTGATACTGTGGTGAAGCCATTATGGATATGGAAATTCCCAGGTAGTGGAGAAACAACCAAGGAATAAAATATATGCACCTGATGAAAATCATTTAATATCCCAAACCTATATCAGCCCCATGGCGGAGATAGAAATATGAATCGTCAATGCAATTTAAGGAAATAAATCTCACCATCATTCATCCTCTTATTTCAACAGATGAGCTTTACCAGGTGACATGAAAGCATCACTAGTGAGCCCACCACAATGGAATCTTTCAGATAATTGTTTCACTTTTATTTTGGAATTATGATCTTTAAAGTAATTATATGACCCTCTGCATTTTTCTCATAAGTTAGGGAAGAATAACATAGATTTTGGTTTCTCCTAGTGAGTTGCCAATTGTTGCTCCTTCACAACACCCTCCCTGATTTTTTATACTCACCATTACTCTAAGAGAAGAAAGTGGGAATCCCTACTAAAATTTTCTACTGGAAAACCCCTTAGACTCTATCATGCAAATGGAAAATCTGAAGTCTCTCTTCTCACTCTCCATACTTTACCTTTTCAACATTTTTCAAGAATACTCTGACCCACTGATACACATAGTGTCAATGATCATTTTCTTTCCCTCGATGATACAATATGTATTGGTGGGCATCTTCTTTCCCTCACCGATATATCTTGTATCGGTGAGCATCCTTCTTCCTTTACTGATACGGTCCATATTAATGACTTAGTATTTTCTTCACCGATACACAAGGTGATGCCAACACTTAATTTTTTTCTTAAAAATTCCTCTCTATTAGTGGTTTATCTTTCATCAACCGCCAATACATTGCCGATCCATCCCTCTTCATCTATTGATACATCGGTGCCCAACCACCTTCTCGACGTTGATACATTGATGCTTCATCCACTTCTGATCATCAATATACATTGATGTAGATTCCCCCATATTTGTCGATACATGGTGTATCAGAAAGGTTCATCTTTCATTCACCGATATATAATGTATCGATAGGCTTCCTTTATTTTTCTTCAATTCACTGCTTTTCTGCAAGTTTCCCTCTTCTTCCATCGGTATGCAAGCAACTTTAATTGCCCATAACATACCAACATGTATACTTTGGGCTTCTTGATTTTATGACTAACCTTGATCATGAAAGTGTCGTTTATCATTAGGTGGGTTAATTGCAACAACTACAAGAGTTACGATGGCCCTAGATTGCATCTTAGAGAAGAATTGGTTCTCCCATCTCCTAAACAGTGTTAAGCACTCTTAGCATCAATTGGTTGTTTTCATGGGATTATATTTTTGATCCACTGACAAATTACCTTAGATCCAATAGATGAATTAAGAGCCTGTATAACATAGATAAGATAGGAACTCACATAAATGAATTTGGGCAAAGAAACAACAAGAACAAGACCCAAATTTTCATTAAAAAATTCCTTTGCTCATAATTTTTGGGTGCTAGTCAAAGTGTAGTTTTCATCCCCGAAGTAAGACAACTGTATCATTTACATGATTATGATTCCAACACAACTGAAAAAATCAATATCTGAGGACAAAAAGTGTCAGAACGATCATCAAAGATTTCCCACCAAGACAACTTCATTAATCGCAACATCGTTGAAATGATTGAACAAAGTGGTAATCCCTTTCACTAAAAACCTCTCCCCGCGCTATCCAGATTGCAAAAAATGGTACCCCAATTGGACGTTGTATGAGCAAGTTATGAAATTTCGAATTCATGTTGGGTAACATCAAAATCCCCTTTAATGATGGTGAACGTTGATTAGAAATTGCTTGGTTGATCCACGCTTGTACAGAGAGTCATGCTAACCAAAACTTATTTGAAGTGAAAATTTATTTAAATTTAAATTTATTGAAGGATAAATAATTTAAATCTAATTAAAAAAAACAAATAAAACACAAAAGGGGGGGCATGTTTAATTTTAAAAAGGTTAAAATATGGTTTCATGTTACATGGAGAGGAAGGGCCCATGCCCACTCCTTCCACTATGAGTGATTGGTAGCATGATGTGTGGAAGGCATAGTTTAACATGATATGTGGAAGGGGGAGGGCCCAACCCTTTCACCTCCCCCTTCCCAACAAACCCTTTACATAAAACTAAAACATTCCCAACAAACCCTTGTAGCATTATGCACCCTTACCTTATTTGTAAAATCAAACGACAATTCACGTACGGACCCCAATGCCTAATCCACTGTCAGCACGTATCGTGGGTTGATGCATGATGGAGTGCCGATACATCGATGAACATCATGGGATAAATGCCAATACACCACCACAATGTGGTGTTTTAACACTGATATGGAAGGGGTTTAAACTGCCACAGTTTAATGTTTTAACATCGATATGGAAGGAGTTTACATCGCCATAGTTTAATGTTTTAATGCCGACATGGAAGGTTTTTTTTATATCATAGTTTTTAATATGCTCTTAGTTGGGTGATGAGGTGGAGGGGGGCATGGTCCATGACCCCCCTACCCATATTACAATGTGTTAAGGTGAAAAGGGAGGCGATGTGACCTTATCAACCCCACCCCCTTTTTTAATATTTTGTATTTTTTAAAACATTAAACACCTTTTTACCCACATGTGAACCAAACTAACCAATGCACAAGCATTCGTTGTGATCCCGCACCCATCACATTAATTGTGATCGTATTTTTACTCAGCCGTGTTAAGAACGAAATGTGAGATGCATTGTTGAACACAAAACTAACACATAATTTTTATCGAGATAAGGTGTATGGGGGCATAAGGCTTATGTCACGATTAACAGATACCGACTTGCAAGTTGACATAACTTGATGCGATTGGAGATTCTTCAAACACTTTAAGACTTGCCTCAACCATCGATCCACCAATGAAGGAGATCACCCATTTCTTACTAATACACCTATTTTTGGTGGAATCACTTCATCTTCACCAACCTAACGACGCCCAATATTTCTTCCGACGCCAACACGCTAGAGCTAATCTTTTGGCACCGATACAACGACATGACCTCGCATAAATTCCTTTCATATTTTGGCCATAACTTTTGAATCTAATACCCATTTCATGCACTCCTTATACCATTGGAAATGTATTTTCAAGATATACAAATTCATAGTTATATGATTTGGGATATTCCTCATCATTTTTTCACAATTTTCAGATTTAATATCTGACACATTATCAATAGCCCCGAAGGACACAATACTTCAACCAAGGGCAGAGGAACCTGAAATCGAACTTAGGGAAGCATATATGAACTCTCACTTAGCTAATGTTTTAGTTATATAGTTTCAAATGCATGGTTATGAATGTTTATTTTGAGATTATTCTATGGTCACTCATCTATTGCATTTTGAATGGTGCCAAGTACCAATGCTAAAGGAAGGTCATACTCAACAATCCAGACAAACAACATGTGAGGGAAGCAAACCATGAAGGCACAACTACTACACATCAAGGAAATATACCAGTATGCAACGATACCCTCACAAATGTGATATACCACTGAGGATGATAGAGCAACAACAAGAAGAATAATTGTAGCAACAATAGGGGAGAAATGAAATGGAATCAAACTCAAATGGCCGAAGAAGAATTCTCAATCCCATGATGGTAGAATATCAAAATTGGAAGGAGAAGAATTTACCAATTTCCAAACCAGTCATCATGGTGGGTGAGGTGCACTATGGCCAAAATCTATGATGTCCCACCAACTCTAAAAGAAAAATTCAAAATGTAACTGCATACAATACATTAAATTATAAACATTTATGTTGTCCTTATTCCCTCATCATTTTGAAGAGGATAAGGACACAAGTTTGTAAATGAAAGGTCACGGGGGGAAGGTGGAAGGCCAAGAGTCAAGTTGAATTCCAATAAATAAGAGGATTGTATCCAATTAAATGGTTTTTGGTTCTTGGATCTTTCATGTACTATTACTGAAATTTTTAATGAGGAGAAGCTTGTTTGGTCAAGTTGTTTTCTAGAGAATTTTGATGTTTGTGTTACATGTGTGTGGAATATTCTATTGCATTTTTCTTAGAACTTGGGTTGTGTAAGAATGTACTTTGTATTGTAGACTATTCTCATGTATGTTTGTTGCATTCTTATTTATGTTATTCAAGGAATATTTGTCTAAATTTGTGGACATAGGACTATAAATGATTGTTTAAATGCTAGACTATTATGTGTTTACAATTATTTATTCATATTTATGTCTCTTATCTGTGTGAACTATTTCCCGGGCCATTGAAAGGAGCATGGCTAGTTCTATGTGTTCTTTCTGGTTACTTTAGTTTCGTCTTGATGCATGCATCTTATATTATTTTCATTTCATTCCTTAGCTTAGAAATCATCATCAATGGGCCGTGACAAAACCGGTAAACCCCAAAACCAGAAATGACTATCAGGATAGAATCTAGATGGGTTCCCTATTCCAAATGGTGAGAGGTATAATTGGGAATTCTTATCAGGGGTAACCCATGCTATTGAAAAATGATTTTTTTCCCACGTCAAAACACCACTATTCATTCTAGACAAACACCACCCATCTTTGCAAGTCATGTTGGAGACCAACACCTAGCCACTGCAAGTCATGCTAGGGGAAACCCACCGTATCTGTGTGAACTATTTCCTAACCATTGAAAGGAGCATGGATAGTTCTATGCTTTCTTTCTGGTTACTTTAGTTTCGTCTTGATGCATGCATCTTATATTAGTTTCATTTCATTCCTTAGATTAGAAATCATCATCAATGGGTCGTGACAAATCCGGTAAACCCCAAAACCAGAAATGGCTATCAGGATAGAATCTAGATGGATTCCCTATTCCAAATGGTGAGAGGTCTAATTGGGACTTCTTATCAGGGGTAACCCATGCTGTTGACAAAGGAATTTTTTCCCACATCAAAACATTGCTATTCATTCTAGACAAACACCACCCATATTTGCAAGTCATGTTGGAGACCAACACCTAGCCACTGCAAGTCATGCTAGGGGCAATCCACCGACCACTGCAAGTCATGATGGGGGCATTGATACTTTTGAGAAACCTAGAAGAATAAGACGTAAACCCAATTTCCATTGTAATATTTGCAAGGGAGATCACCGTAGTCATCTATTCCTTAGTATTCTATAGGTACTAAGACTTTGGTCCTTGTATGAAGGCCCTTCTGATCCCGTGCCATATTTGATTTCCCAAAAACCTGTTCAACACTTGGTTGATGAAGTGGTCAGCCTGATGAAATCTCCGACAAATCCAACTCTTCTTTTGGAGGGTGATGTGTTTCTGGACCTTGTTGTATTACATCCTATTCAACCAATGGTTAGTGAAGTTGTTGGCCTGATGTAATATTCGATTGATCCCACTCTTCTTTTAGAGGGTGATGTATCTCTTGACCCTATTGTATCACAACCTATTCAACCTTGTTAAGGAAGTGGTCACGCTGATGCAATATTTGACCGTTATCACTCTTCTTTTAGGGAGTGATGCATCTATTGACTATGTCTTTAACATTTCTAGTTCAATATATTTTGAACAAGAGGGAATTCCACTCTCTTCGAGTATGGTATGTCCAAGTCCTAGGATGGTTTGCTTTTATTGGATTGATCTTGTTGAGCCTCTCATTCCTTCTTCTGTGCCTTTCCAAATAATGGTTAAATCTAATTCAAAATGAATTTATCAATTTATTATAGACGAAGGATCCTCTGCAAGTATTTTGTCCTCCTTGGCTTGGAAAGATTTGGGTTCTCCCAAGCTTTGTTAGCTACCGATGAGTTGTTGGTTTTCGATAGAAGACCTAGTGAATATTTGGGGATTCTTCCTCAGTTTCCTATCTCAATAGGTGGGAATACAATCCTAGTCGATTTGATAGTGGTTCCAGGCCCTTTAGACTTCAATATGATTCTTGGGCATGATTATGCATAGGTGTTGGTTCTTTAACCTACTGAACAAATCTGTGTTACTGACCCAGGGTTCATATCTTTCAGGGTACCAGCAAAGCCTAAAAATATCATCCCTTCTGATGAACCAGAAGGCAACACAACACACATAATGTACTGCGCAGTCTCACCTGAGATAGATTTTATGGGTGGCTGTAAGACTCAAGTGTTTACAACCTAGGATTGAGTAGGAGATAGAGGGTATGCATTATGAGACACTACGTTTTAATTGTATTACAAATTACTATTATCTGACCTTTGAAATTCAATCAGTGTAACATAAATGAACTAAACAAAATAATGAATCATTCATTTATCGCATTTAGCATTTAACTAACAAAAGTAAATAGAGATACACATGCATTCATCACATCACATAGGTATTACCGTGGTTCACCCCCTCCCGGGGCTACGTCCATAAATATTTGGCTCTTGGCTCTCTTATTATGATAGTTCTGCAATCCTCGCGCCTCGCATTTACAATTATTTTTAGGTCGGCAAGATATTTGTGAGGTGAACTAGATCGCACCAGGATCCTCAGCCCATGATCTGATCCTCGAGGTCTACCTCCCACTCATCTCTCTCATTCCAAGTAATTCTCTTCCCAAATTACTACATAAATGGAAGCTCAACCTTCGCACAATCTCCGAACTTATGAATCTTTGAACTCTTGAACGACGAACCAACCTCTCTTTTATACCTAATTTCCTATATTTATATCTACCAGGCTCTTCATCCATTTACACAAAAACTCTTATAAAAAACCTTAACTTTTCTGTCGTTAGGTATTCCTTCTCTGCATGCGTTCGCTGCTAGCTTCCAGTTGTTACCTCCTTCTTGCATGTGCATGTGCTGTTCTCTTTTCTAGTTGTCTCTTTCCTCCCGCACGCTTTCTTTCCCATGATTTCTCTTCTAGCTGTCGTTCTTCTTCGTGCATGCCTTCTTTCCCATTTTGGCCTGCTGCCAATAGGCCCCCAACACTGACATGTGACTTGTCCTGAGTCACCTAATATTTCTGAGCGGCCTCGATCTCTTCCGTGATCATCTGGAACTTTTCCCTTAGCTCTGTTGCTGTTGTTAGTGCCTGCATAGTCTTCTCCTTAATGGTTTTGACTACCTGGATGACCACTTCGTCGCTCAGTATTTTTGCACATTCTGCCTGGGTCTACTCCATATTTTCTCTATCTGCTTCTTCCTGTGTGATTACTTCTGCTACCCATTCCTGTAACGGTTCTATTTGAGCCTGCCGCTCCTGTTTCTATGTTTGCGCAGTGATGAGTTCTACGTGCATATTCTTCAACTCTTGCATCCCCTTTACGCGTTCTGGGATCAGTATGATATTTTTCTTCTGCTTGAGTTCTTGGATCGCTGCACTGATCCGTTCCTCTTCCTGGTCCGAGTGTTGAACCTGTGGATCCTCCTCTAGTCTTGTCCAAAGTTGAGCCGCTTTGTCGAGCAAGTCAGCTACTGTGCTAACCTGTTTCTCCATCTCCTGTATTTGCACTGTTGTTGCCTGCCTCCTTTGCTCCTTTACTGCTGGTGGAGTCGTTGGTGTTAGCTGTTCTTGGAGATCCCTGATCTCCTTCTTGTATTGCGTAATTGCCTGCGCAATCTGGTCAATCTTTTCTGTGGTTGGGAGTTCGTTTCCCTCCGCGGTGTTTGGAAGTGTCCCAAAAATTTCTCCCACTCTGCGTTCCAACTCGTTCCTGTGTTCCATCTCCTTATGAGTTTCTGATTTGGCCTGCTTGTACTCTTTTTACAGTGCTTCCCATTACTTTGTTGTTTTCTGTAGCTCAACTAAGTTCTTATGTGCCCGAGACTGCATCTCATGGTCGACGCTAACCTATAATTTGTACAATGCCCTTGATGAAATCTGTGTCAAGACGAATTGAATGTGGTCCAAATCCTTCAGTGGTGTCTGTCCCATTATTTCATCCATTCATAGCATGTCTAGTTTTATGTGGACCATTGTGGATGCGTGTGGCATTGGAAGAGCTGGGTCTCATTCTTCAATCTCCATTTTTTTTGTTGGTTTGTGTTGTCAACTGATCTATGCCTCTGTTGTTACTTGCACTCTGGGCTTCTCCGAGTGTCTTGAGGAGCTGCCTTATTTCTTCCAGCTCTTTCTATAGCTCATCCCTATTATGTGCTGCATGGTCAAAGTCTTCTGCCAGACAATCCTGGACCATTCTGGCGATAATTTCTCCATCGTCCTCTATGATCATCGGGTCTGGTGACGCTCATTGCGCCTTTGATTTCTTGCGCGCACCTGCGGCCTATTCATCCGATCTCTTATTCCCCCCAGGTTCTTGTGCGGTGGGGTTTAGGGCAGTCTCCTGTGTTCCCTTGGTTTGCTTTGGCTATTCGTTGGTCTCTTTCTGCCCCTTTTGGGTGCTTGTCTACTCCGACCCTTCACTTGCTGGAGGTGGTTTGTTTTGGCCTGTCCTTGGTTTCTTGGGCATTGGTTTTTGCGGCGGCTGTGTTTCTATTTGCGTTGCCTCTCCTTCTTCGGGTCCGTTCGGTACTTCCCAAGGAATGAATGGGATATTCCATTTAGCAAGACATTCGCTGATGACCATGTTTATATCCCCTTCTGTGATGCAGTAGCACATCAGTAGCCACTGATTATCGAGATCCTGCCTTGGTTGTATCCACATGGCTTGCCTTGTTGCCCAGAAGTTAGCGATGTTCCCATATCACGTGATAACTTCTGGTGTTATTCTCCATGACCCATTTATGGCTTCTTGCATATCTCATAGGTATGCTTCAAATATGATTCCATTTTCCCTCTTCTGTCTGGTCTGTGGCCCTCATCTCAGTACTTGATATCTCGCTCCCTCGGTCTATGGTCTTGTAGCAAAAACTACATATTCTGGTTCTCGCCATCCCATGAAGGCTATAAGGGTTATCAACCATGAGTAATGAAATTCTGTGCCAAGTTCCTGCACATCCCTATAGTCCATTTAGAATAAATTTAACAAATAAGGCACCCATCTCACGAAGGTGCCTTCTGTGCACTGAGCTACAACTGTGATGACTCCTGCTGGTACTTCATCTTTGCGAAATTTCCTTAGCAACTTACAGGCTAAGATCTTTGCGCCCAATTGTGTTGCTGGGTTGTTGATCCGTTTGATTATAATGCCTCTTTTTCCCCTCGCTGTGCCATATTTATTCTTCATTTCCTCTGCTAACACTTTTTCCTTGGATTTATCGTCTAGAATCAGTGCGAGATCCATACCCCGGATGGGTAGTCCCGTTATCTGGGCGATAAGGTCCACTGTTATGGGGACGGGTTTGTCCAGCCATATATCCCCTCCATTCGTAAATGCTAACAACTCCTTGAAGCATGCAGTTGCGTACTGGCCTCTGCCAAAGTGTGGGAGTTGTAATAGTCCTAAAATACCAGTTTGGTCCAGTCCAACTACCCACTGATGCGGATGACTGATTGTTTCTCCAAGTTGGTTAACCACTATGTTCTGCATAAATACTATGGGTACAAGTTCTGGGTACTTAGTGTCATCTGAGACATCATGGTCAGAATACTTGAGCTTCCCAACGTGACCCAGTAACTGTGGTTCTACATGTACTCCCTCTGGTATGCGTGGTAGCACAATTTCTGTTGCCGGTTTCTTACGAGGTGAGATCAGTATCAAAATTTTGTCATCTTGCTATGGTTCTTAGTACGAAGTTCGATCAATCCCCGTTTGCTGCCTTGTAATCCATTCTGGCTAAGCTGAGGTATTTCCCGTGGTCTCTTCTGTCTGTTGATCAAGGTTGGGTACCTGCGTCTCATCGGATTGCCCTTATGATCCTCAATTCTGTGTTGTGCTGTTGCCTTTCGTGGCTGGTTTGGTACTTTCTGGGAGCACTTTTTGTTGGGGTTTCGCTTCTTCATTCATAGGTTCCTGCGGTTTTGCTTGCGTATCCTCTTTCAGTTCCTCTATTTGTGGCCATTGAATCTCTTCCAGTATCGATGTAGGGCTCGCCAGTGGTATCTCCGGGGATGGGATCTCGTCGATGTCTACGATCTCCGGTTGTTGCTTCTCGTTTTCTTCCAATGGTCGTTGTGACCTAGTTTGAACTCTGGTTGGCCTGGCAGTGGATCCTAGTTCAACGAACTTCGGTGGAGCCATAGTGGTGAGTATTGAGCATCTTCTGTCTGTAGAGGCCTACAATCTTGTTCTGTTTGTTCGAGTTGTTGTTGCTCTCCCTGTGTTCTTCTTTTGCGAATAGACAAGTTGCTTTCGTGCTCGCATGTTGTAGGGGCTTGTCCTGAAGCTTATCGAAGACGCTTCCTCCATGATGCGATTGTTGCACCATAACTGTGGATTCAATGCATGTGTGACAATTTCATACTTTCCATTATGCTTCTTTGGTCGTTTCCAGTTGGCGTGTTTAATGTGACGTTCCATCAGTCCTTATCGTGCCTTAATTCCTCTTTGTGCTATCCTATCATCTTGCTTTTGCTGACTTTCCATTTCCTGCTCATTTTTCTTAGGCATGTGACCATTACCCTTTCCTTTACTGCATTCATGTTTCGAGCATCCTATGGATTTTTCACGGCTTTTTGATTTTCTCTCTCTCTCTCTCTTTTTTTTTTTACTGCGCAGTGGGTGGTCGACTGTCCTTGTACAACTTCAGTCGGCTCCCGTTGATCATTCCTCAGAGGTATGCGTCTGCTAGATCTCTTAGATGTACGGATCTGCCATCTGTTACAGATTTGACCTTGTATAATCCTAACTAATGCGTTCTCATCTTTTCTGGGTGCTGAAATGATTTGCTGTCGTAGAGAAATACTAGATCTCCTTCCGCGAAAGTCTTCTTCTTAATGTGTCAATCATGCCATGCTTTGTCTCTAGCCTTCTGCACTTGTTGATGGAATCCTACTAGGATTCGGTCTTCCTCCATTTCTAACAGCTGATGTAACCTTTCTTGTATCGCGTCATGTTCTATCATTTGTGTGATAGCCGCTACGTGTAAGCTGGGTATTAAAAATTCCAATGGTACTACCACTTCTTGGCCATAGACGAGTTTGAATGGTGTGTGCCCTGTCAACTTCTTACATGTCATCCTATATGCCCATAATAATGCTGGTACTTTAATTTCTCAGTCATATCTATTGATGTTACAGATCTTTGTCAATGCGTTCTCTAGAACTCTGTTGAAGGCTTCTACTATGCCATTTGCCTGTGGGTGATACGGTGTGATTTTCTGGTGGTGAACTTCAAATTATTCGAGCATTGCATGGATGGTTTTGTTTATGAAATGTGTGCCTTGATCACTCATCAGAACTCTTGGGAACCCAAACCTAGTAATTACTTGTTGGAATAAAAAGTGTGCAGCGGTCTCTGCGCTACAATCCTTCATTGGTGCAACTTCCACCCATCTTGTTAGGTATTCCGTCATGGTGACGATGTATCTTTCCCCTGTTCTTTTGGCTGGTGGGTTAATAGGTCCCACAAAGTCTATTGCCCATTTATCGAATTCCTGTAGTGTCACTTGTGGTCGTAACGACATCTCATCCCTTCGGTTGGGTTTGCCAACCCTTTGACAGACGTCACATCTCTGAAATTATTCTTTCGAGTCCCTATGGATCGTTGGCCACCATAGTCCTATGAAGAGTACCTTCTACACGGTAGATTTTCCTGCATAATGTCCTCCTGCCAATCCCTCATGGGCTTCTGATAGAATCCTTGGTCGTTCATGCTCAAGCACGTACCTTTGTAAACTGTTGTCTGTGCCCATTTTATATAGATGTCCTGTGATCAATTGATATTCGGCTGCATGAACTACCAAGTTATTATTCCGCATAGTGGTATACTCTTGTGGTGCGGTACTTGTGCTCAAATACTTGATGATCTCTGTGAAGTAGTCATCAGAAATTTGTATCGAGAATAGTTGTACATCCAAAAAGTTGTCTTCTAATCTTGTGGGTTCTTCTCCATTTGTGACCCATGATAGGTGGTCAGGGACTGCATTTAGTTTCCTTGGTTAAACGATTTCTTCGAAGTCAAATTTCTTGAATAAAAATAACCATTGACAGATTCTCCCCCCCAACATTGGCTTGTTGACTAGGTACTTTAGGGATGAGTGATCTGTAAACATATTAAATTTTTTCCCAGTAAGTAGTGTCTGAAATTCTGAAGTGTGTAAACCATAGCTAGGCCTTCTCTTTCCGTTGTGTTATAATTCTGTTCTGACTCGGATAGTTTTCTACTTGCAAATGCTATCGGGTGATCCAAGTCTCCTGCTCATGGCTACGCTAAGATAGCTCCCAGTGCGATCGCTTATGCATCTACATGCACATAGAATGCCTTCCCCCAGTCCGGAAATACTAATATTGGTGCAATGACCATATTTTCCTTCAGGGTATCCAGACTGTGTTGACACTCATCATTCCATTAGTACTTTGTATCCTTCCTTAGCATTTTTTCCATTGGTGATGTGATTTGCGCATATCCTTTGATAAATTTCTGATAGTACCCTGTGTGTCCTAACGTTGCTCGTAGATGACGAACTGTTTTCAACGCTGGTAGATTAACGATGATGGTGACCTTTTACGGATCGACTAATAGCCCTTGTTTTCATACTATATGGCCCAATAGTATCCCAAACGGTGTTCCAAATATGCATTTATTTATGTTCAGTGATATCTGACATTGTCTGCATTGCTCTAGCATCAAGCGTAATAATTCTACATGGTCTTTCAATAGACTATAGACTATCCAGTCATCCAGATATACTTCGAGAAACTGGTGGATGAATTCTTTAAATGCTGTGATAACCACTCTGGAGAAGATTGTTGGTGCATTCTTCAGTCCAAAGGGCATGACTGTATATTGGTAATATCTCCATTCCGTCGTGAATGTGGTATTGTATCTATCTTCCTGTTCTATCTTAATATGATGGTAACCTGAGAACCCATCGGTGAATGAGTACACTTCGCGTCCCCCCACATTCTCTATCACTTCATCCGTGAATGGTGTAGGAAATGGGTCGTGTAGGCATGCATCGTTCAACTTCCTCAAGTCGACACATATCCTGATCCCTCTTCCTTGCTTCTTGTCCTATATGACCATCAGGCTTATCCACTCCGATTCCTCGACTGGTTCAATTATGTCGGCTTCGATCATTTGGTCAATATCCTCTTTAGCTTTCTGTTTATATATAGGGTTCAATCTATATGGTCATTGTCTGATTGGTCTCGCTTCAGATCTGAGAGGTATTTTCATTTCTCCCAGTTCACCTGCTATACCTTTCATCTCTGTAAATGTTGTAGGAAATAAGTCGTTGTATTCACGCAACAATTCTATAATACTTTCTATTGTTGGGTCATCCCAGTAGTCTCCAATGATGGCCATTTTTGGATGTTCTGCTGTACTAATGTTAAATTTCTTTACCTTGATTAGCGCGGAAATAACTTTAGATTCTATTTGTGGTCCCTTAACGTCTTTGTCACCTTCTTCTTCTGCAATCTAAATGTCACATGGGTTCTCTTTGTTCGGTATGTCCTCCTGTACCTGGTAACATGACAGTAGTTCCTTGACTGTCTGTTTATTTCGCTGCTACTCTTTGGTAATAATTTCTACTTCTGGATCCTCAATGAATATGACTCCTCTGATTCGTTTCAGAGCTACGTCTATGTTGGGGTTCTCATGCTCAAATTAGAAGGAGGTGGTAAATTTTTTCTCCAAAGTCGCCAATGTTGTAGTTCCTTTGTGCAGTTCCTGATCTGTATACCAGTTCGTTGATATGCCTTCTAATGTATGAATAAAGTGGTGAGGCCATTCCTTAGGTGGTGTCAATTTCCATAGCATTTTGCACTCCCTCATGTGTTTTGCTGGTGTTCCAAATCCTTCATATTTCTGTTGTTTGTTGTTTTTCTGTTGTGTGTCGAACCTTATTCACAGTAGCCTTTTACATTGGTACCAGTTTGTGATGGTCTCCTTGTGTGCGCCCCACCATATAATAGCTGTGGCCTTGAGTGCTAAGTCCAGTGCTAGTAGCCTTTGGTTCTCTAATACTTCATCTTCATATTGTATTAAGAATGTTTCCAAATCATTAAGTCCATGGAAACTGGGTGGTTATGCGATTTCTATGCCTATTCATCGCATTGCGCGGTCTATTCTTGCACATCTTCTCATGGATACTTCATGTAGTCTCTGCTGCCAATTTTCTAACCTGATGTCTGAATCCTTCGCGCATGAAGTAATACTATGCCAACTGAGTACCCCATCTGCAGTTGGGTTTACATAATCCTCCTCGTGCACAGTTGTCCTGTATAACTGGTTGATTTCCTCTAAGTCTAGGCAAGTGGCTTCTATGAACCTTTCCCATTCCGATGGATCTAGTGGTGCTATAACCCTGTAATCTCCAGATTGAAATGCCATTTTTCTTGTCTTCAAATTAATTATGGTCTGATTGTTGAATGCCCAGTCCAAACCGAGTAGTGTCGGGTATGGTGTTGTGCCATCTACTATTTCGATGACTTCAAAATATGCTTTGGTGCGCACACCATCAAGATCTACCATTACACCCTTCAGCCTCCCGAATGGTAGGACTCTGTGCTGGTTTTCTAATTTTAATTGGACATTGAAATATCCCAAGGTTGGTTCTCCCATGCATTGCCAGGTTTTCTTGGGTAGTACATTTACTTCAGATCCTAGGTCCAGTATGATATCTCCCATATTGAAATCCCCAATGTTGGCATTCAATTTGAATTCCCTTCTTTTTCTTCTCCTTGTGTGTAGGTGATTGACAATTTTTGGTTCTAGCTTTTGTTCTATCTCATTGCTGCATTTCTCTAAGACGTTTTGCAATATTTTCACAGATGAAGGACCACTTAGTATTTTGATGCATGACTGCAAAAAGTCTTGGATAGTACTTACTTGTCCCTTAAGTGACAGTCCTTCAGTATGATCCAATGATGGCGACATTTCGTATTCTGGGGCTTCGTGGGCTGGTTGTGTAGTAGAATTTGACGCCGTGTCCTTCTTCTGAAATTCCTGTCTAGATTCCTTAAAAGTCTCCTTTTCTTTGAGCGCATCGAAGTGCTTCCTTGGTTCAATATTCTTTCTTACCCACTGGTTATGTGCAGGTTCCTATCGGGCTGTGTCGTTTCCTGTCTTCATTCCTCCTCGGGTGATTATGTTGATATTTCGTCCATCTTCCCTTGCTTCAGCTAAAATCCATTGAACATTCTGATTTTTCTAGTTCCTTTTTACCTGGATCTTTACTAACAGTGTCAGCCATTCCTCTATCTCATGATCCGATGCACAACAATACATACAAATTGTTGGCGGCAGTGGGCATTCCCTTGCATAATGTCTCGGTTGCTGACAATTGTGACACGTGAATGGTCCTCGGCCACGTCCGAAGCCTCCTCTGGCTTGTCCTCCTCCTCGATAGCTTGCTCTATCCCCTCTCGATGCATTATATGGTGGTGCCTGGTTGTACTACATGTTATTATACTGGGGTTGCGTCGGGTTGTACTTTGGTTGCGTATTGTTGTATGCTTGTTGTGCAGTGTTGTACTATTACTGTGAAATATTGTATGGAGCTAGGGATTGATTGAACTATGGTGTTGCTTGCCCAGTCATCATTTTGGCCTGTACCCTATAGGCATCCAATGTTCTCTGCCACATCAACTCCATAGTTTTGCAATATTTGTCGTCGTGGTCGACGAACTTACAAAAAGTGTAATAATAATTCTTGGGAACTGTCTAGTACTTCTGCATCATCGTGCAGTGATAAGGGTTGTGACCCGATTTATTGCATATTTCGCACCATAGTCCTCCTTGTGGGAGTGGGTTTGGCATGCTTGTTTCCATATATTGCACAAATGTTGGACATTCGTTCTTGTGGTGTCCTTCTGTCCTGCATGTGGTGCACCAAACAACTTCTCATTTGTCCTTATTCTTATTCTGATTCAACTAAAATGTGAGGTTCTTCAAATCCTCCTTCAATTCTTCAATGGGCGGGTCCGTCTGCTAGTACTGGTTCTGTTCCAGCTGCAAGGCTTCTTGTAGCACCTCAGCTTGCGTCTGAAACTTCTTTTGTCATAGGGGGTATTTTAAATGTGGGATTAGTGAGTTGACAAATAGATGCTGGTGTTGCATCTCAATCATAAGGTATTATAACTTTCCCTTCAATCACTTAAATCTTTGGTCAATCTCCCATATGGACTCTCCTGACTTCTTTCGAATCTCAATCATTTCATTAATGTATTGGTCCTCGACTCGGCTTCTAGAACTCATTAATCAATAGCTTTTTGGTGTCTACTAGTATCCTCATCATACTAGGAGCACTCAATAGCTTTTTGGTGTCTACTAGTATCCTCATCATACTAGGAGCACTGTTTGTGTCTAGACTCATGTACCAATCTAGTTCACGGTCTCTTACCGTGATCGCTAGCTGCATAAGTTTGGTATCTTCATCCGTGATTTGTTTTTCCTCCCAGATCTTAGCACAAATGAACAAATGCTTCTTCGAGTCTTCTGCTGCTTCTCCTCAAAATTATGGTAATCTGATCGTGGGGTCATGTCCTGCCATTCTAAAGACTGAATTTCTACCTCCGCCGCGCAGTGTAGATACTTGAATCGTATTGCCTGAACTGGCTCCTCCAGTTGTTGCTCCTGTGGTAGATGTGCTTATCGCTATCGGACTTCCTTCGAACTTCAGTTGTCTAAACAATGATGTTCTCTTTGGTGTATGAGTCACACATGGGTTTATGGGTTCCACACTGACATTAATACAGAAAGGGTGGCTATGTTCTCCTCTTGTTCTTGGGCCTCTTGTTTTCCTCTCATAGGTTCCGTGCAGGATTTCCTCAATCTTCTCCACAACCCAGAGATCCTTTACCTCTTCTTTGTTGCTTGCCAAGCCCTCCCTCGTAGCTACGACTCTTTTCTTGGTATTCACCTTTTTATTGGTAGGGTATTCTACTACGCGTCATTTTAGGTGATGCCAAGATCCACTTAATTTGGTTGTCATCCATCAAGACCGGGTCCAAGAATTCCTCCTCCTTCTTTCCTTTATCCTCTCCTCAAGCCATTTATCCTTCCCTTTGTCAATGCTTC
Organism: Picea sitchensis; assembly: GCA_010110895.2. Taxonomy (NCBI): domain Eukaryota; kingdom Viridiplantae; phylum Streptophyta; class Pinopsida; order Pinales; family Pinaceae; genus Picea; species Picea sitchensis. Next base: position 26,060 of record SNQJ01S0042992.1, on the reverse strand, counting down.
CCCCCTTCCCCCATGCACACAGGGAAGTTTAGCTGTCTGCTTCCATCATCATTACACCTTTGTTATATAGCAATATTTTAATTGAAGTATACAGTGATCATATGTACCTTTCGCAAGGTCTGCGTAGAAATTCCTGCTCCGCCACGCTATATGACTTTGCTGTGTCAATTGAATTTTTTTTGATAAAGCCTGCCACAATACTATCAAGCCAAAAGTCGACTATGCAGATGAATTTGTTGTTCACCTGTTGTAACTGGTCAATCTGTATTGGGGTCCAATCTAGCTATCGGATCCGGTTCGTCGCATGGTTATATTTCAACCTTAGTATCCACTCCTGCAATAGGTGAGGAAAATCACAGAAAAAGACTTCGTGTAAATCCATAAAAAAGTATTTATCTAGATATTTGTGAGGCGTTAGGCTAGGAATTATATTATCTTTCTTGGCAAACTCTATCTCTTTAGTTCTCAGCCAGCCTTCGATTTCTTCTTTCGTGGGGTTCCACGGTCTCAACATTCCCTTCTAGTGACTCAACAGTCTTCTAGTTTCGCTCATTTTTGTCCACATGTGTTCTATCCTATCTACTCAGTGCTTTATTATTCCTATTACAACGACAACTGAACCATTTGTTGGTTCTTTAACCTACCAGACAAATCTGTGCTACTGACCTGGGGTTCATATCTTTCAGGGTACCAACAAAGCCTAAAACTATCAGCCCTTCTGGAGAACCATAAGACAACACAACACACAGAATGTACTGCGCAATCTCACCCAAGATAGATTTTATGGGTGGCTGTAAGACTCAGGTGTTTACATCCTAGGATTGAGTAAGAGATAGAGGGTCTACATTCCGAGCCACTACTTATTAATTTTATTACAAATTACTATTATCTGACCTTCAGAATTCAATCAACATAACATAAATGAACTAAACAAAATAATGATTCATTCATTTATCGCATTTAGCATTTAACTAACAAAAGTAAATAGAGATACACATGCATTCATCAAATCACACACATATTACTGTGGTTCACCCCCTCCCGGGGCTACATCCAGAAAGATTTGTCTCTTGGCTATCTTATTATGATAGTTCTACAGTCCTCGCACCTCGTGCTTACAATTCTTTTTAGGTCGGTAATATCTCTGTGAAGTGAACTAGATCGCACTAGGATCCTCAGCCTGCGATATGATCCTCGAGGTCTACCTCCTGCTCAACTCTCTCATTCCAAGTAATTATCTTCCCAAAATACTACATAAATGGAAGCTCAACCTTCGCACAATCTCTGAACTTCTGAATCTATGAACTCTCGAATGACGAACCAACCTCTCTTTGATACCTACTTTCCTATATTTATATCTATCAGGCTTTTCAGTCGTTTACACAAAAACTCTTATAAAAAACCCTAAATTTTCTGTCGTTAGGTCTTCCTTCTCTGCATGCGTTTACTACTTCCTTCCAGCTGTCGCCTCCTTCTTGCATGCGCATGTGCTATTCTCTTTTCTAGTTGTCACTTTTCTCCCACACGCTTTCTTTCCCACAATTTCTCTTCCAGCTATCATTCTTCTTCGTGCACACCTTCTTTCCCATTTCAGTCTGCTGCCAACAATAAGCTATGAATGTTACAGTGTCTACACTCTTTCGCGTGATGCATTTTCCTCGCAATATTATCATTGTCACCATTGATCTTACATCTGATAATCACAATGTTAATTCGACTTTAGCTCAATTTTCTCCTTTGTATGTTCCTAGGGTTTGATTAGTCTCTTCTTGATCCAAAAAGATATTTTAAGACTATGGTTAAGTTTTAAAGCATGAGTTCATTAACCATTTAGGAATTGAAGAAATAGGAAGAAATTAATGATATAACATGGCAGCCATAATAAGAAATGAAGATCCGAAAGTAATCACAAATAATCAACAAACCATAAAAAAAAAGTTGTTAACGAAGTTCGACAAGATTTCCCACATCTCTAGGCCTTTATCTCAGTGGGTGAGGCTTTCTTATTTGTCTTAAATGCTTCAAAAGTACATCAGAAAAGTGTAAATTGGATTACAAAATGTTCTGTTTGTGTTCTTCTCGACCTCAAAAACCCAACACAACTGACGGCACTGAAAATGGTTGAGAAAAGCTCCCAGAATTGGCCCACAAAGTTCCTCTCCTCAATGGATTCCCTACATAAAAATGACTATGGCTTCACAATTCTATAACATTTCTCCTCTTCCGAACCTATCTAAGGCTGCCAAAAACCTCTAGTTTATATAGATTTGAAGTGGGCATAATCCTCCCAACTTCCTCCCAATATCTTGCCTCAAATCGAGCTCCAGATCTCCCAAAAATGACCAAAATCCACTAAAACCAGCTAAAATAAGCTTAAAAATCTTAAAATAAGGTTAAAAACCCACTTTCCAGCCATAATTGGGCGCAACCCCTTTTTTCCTGGCTCTTGGTCACATGGGACATGGCCATGTGTCCTCAGGATAGTACTAGTGCATTGGCCCCTTCGATATTAGCTCCTGGTCATATGGCTTTGGCCCATGTGGCCAAGCCTTTACCTTCACGCACTCCATATGGTTAAGCCCCCAGGTTCAAAGCCCCTGGTTGGTCGGGGCTGACCCCCGCCGACCAGGGATTATCCCAAAATCCACACCACTGCAAACATATATAGAAATTCCACCAACTAAGTAACAAGCCACATGTGTAGTAGAGACTATTAGCCCTTGGTTTGTTAGTCCGTTGGCACCCATAGAGGTCGGAAGTTCAAAACCCCCAGAGCCACAAAATCTTTGAACCAACTGTCATTGAAAAAATTCGGGGTGCCATGTGGCACCCTCTAGTTGGGCCACGTGTCACCTCAGGATTGGCCCATACTATCCAATCACCAGCACAGTCAACGTACAATCAACGAGCCACATCATCGCTGTACAACCCAGTCAGTTTCCACGTCAGCTTCTGTACAACCCATTCACTTGCCATGTCACTCGCTGTACAACCACGTTTCGTGCCACATCACGTCCGTACTACACAGTCACCCTACCACATCAGCATCCATACAACCCATCTATCATCCGTACTACCACGTTTCAGCCTTCCATTGGGCCACATCATATATAGACTGCCACATGTCATCCGTACAATGCCACGTGTCGAATCCGTACAGGTGCCAACTCAACCCAAAAATGTCGAATTTGAGTGATACATGTCACCTCTTGGTGATGCCACGTTGGCATGATGACATCATCATGATGTCACCTGTCGTACTTCTTATGTCAGCATTGACTTGAATGTTGACTGTTGACTATTGACTTTGACCAGTTGACTTTTTGCCTATTTGGGAATTCGGTCAGAACTCGATAACTTTCGCATACGATGTCCATTTGAGGAAAATATTATATGGTTTGAATCAATGCGATGAGACAGACTCAATGGTGTTAGTTTCTTCCGATTCTGAGAACTTTTATTTTTAGGCCTTCCTGGATCCATTTTGGATCACACCTCCCCACTAAGATCTTTTGGTCCTCCAAAAGGGTACTAACCAATCATCAGGTGTGGGATAGGACACCCCACTTGTTCTCTGTCTTTAAAATTTGTCCTGTGCACCTGTCTCATCAAGATCAATTGCAAAACAACCATGACAACTGACAACATATTGTTAGCCACTTGTACTCTTTCACATCTTACTGAAGCCACTACCATCCATGTTGAAAACATTAGCAATGATAACATCAGAAATATGATTGCAAATGAGATAATATGTTTGTAGTACTTGCACGATATTAGCTTATCTTGAAGAAAAGTATGATTGAACTTCCATTATACAATCATCTCATGTCCATGCTTAAGATCAATTTCTTGATTTGGCACAATTATAGGTGTGTTGCTTGCATAAGATTCCTTCATTAATTGTTCCATTGTTTGAAGAGACTGATTTTCTTTTAACTGTTGAGCATGTATAACATATTCATTGCCTTCTTTGGTTAAGTGATATTGATTATGTTCCCTATATAATATTTCTTTGCGATCATACAAATAAGGACTACCTAAGACCATTCCATATTCATTGAGTAGAAACACATCACATGTTACCTCATCCATAAATTTTGATGAAATTGCAAACTTTAAAGTGCATTGTTTTGTTATGTGCAATTTATGATTGTTTCTTATCCATTTAAGTGAGTAAGGTTTATGATGCATCTTAGTGTTTAATCCCAATTGTTTAACCACTTCCTATGAAATCAAGTTATATTGAGATCCACTATCTATCAATGTACTGATATTATTATGTTTCATTATCACCCTTATGTGAAACAATTTGCATCTAGAATCATATCCATCACCAATTTTACCTATAAAACCAACTGGTGTGATTTTAAAATCATCACCCAAATATGATCCCAAGTCTGTTGGTCGTGTTGCTGATGTAATTGTTTTCCTCCCTTTCCTCTCTTTGAACCACTTCGGTCTCTTCTTGGGATGAAATTGCCAGCAATAGTCATCATCATGCCCTTCTTTCTTGTAATGCTTGCAAGAGAGATTCTCTTCCCTTCTTGTCACTGAATTTTCTTTTCCCCTTCCTTTTGTCCTCTTTTCTTAAAGACGATTCCCCTGATACACCAACTCCTATTTTCCTTGCCTCAATGTATGTTGCTTGAACATAAACCTCATTAAGATTAGTAGGTACAAACATAAATACAATGTTACAAATGTGTGCAGGTAAACCTCCTATATACTTCATAAGAGTTTCTTGGGTATGTAATGGAATGTATAACATTAATGTGGTCTTACGAAATTCATTTGTGTATTCTTGACTATTTGTCCCTTCCTTAGTTTAAGACCTTTCCATTCAATTAAATCCTTCTCTTTATAACCCAAAGGATAAAATTTCTTTTTAAGTGCATAAACAAAACCTTGCCATGATGGAAATACATTACCCACTTGTTGCGTGCCATTTTGCAACTTGCTTTACCACTAGATGCGTGTTGTGCCTGCAAGTCGAAGCGATGGCAATTTGATTTGAGTTTCCTCATCCTTGATTTGTTGCACACTGAAATAAACTTCCATCTGTCTAACCCAGTTATCAAGCCTCTCTGCATTGACTTCACCATCATACATGGGTAATTCAAACTTCACATCAAGCTTAAGTAAAGACATATCATGTTTATGTTTATGGGAATGTTTTCTTGCGGTGGACTTAGAACTTGTACTTGAAGAAGAAGAATTTGAAGGAGAAGAAGGAGGTGAAGGATGAGGTTTAAGAGGATCCTCTCCTTCTTCACTTTTGGATTTTGAAGATTCACCTAGAATCAATCTCTTCCACTCCAAGTAATCATCATATAAAACCTTTACCATCTCCGACATGGCAAAGAATATCTTTTGAAACTCTATCTCGTTATGAGAAAGTCCCTCTTCCGATGCCATCTTCTCCCTTTGAGAATTCCTCTTTCTGGATCCAATCTCAGGATTCTCTTTGACAAGCTCGCCTTCACCATGATTCAACTTTTCTCTAGTAATCATGCAAACTCAAAAACCAATCGTCAATGTGCTCTGATACCACTTGATCCTAAAAGATCTTTTAAGACTATGGTTAAGTTTTAAAGCATGAGTTCATTAACCATTTAGGAATTGAAGAAAGAGGAAGAAATTAATGATATAACATGGCAGCCATAATAATAAATGTAGATCTGAAAGTAAGAACAAAGAATCAACAAACCATAACAACAAATTTGTTAACGGATTTTAGCAAGATTTCCTAAGTCTCTGGGCCTTTGTCTTAGTGGGTGAGGCTTTATTATTTCTCTTCAATGCTTCAAAAGTACATCAGAAAAGTGTCAATTGGATTACAAGCTGGTTTGGCTGTGTTCTGATCGACCTCAAGAACCCAACACAACTGACGACACTGAAAATGGTTGAACGAAGCTCCCATAATTGGCCCTCAAAGTTCCTCTCCTCAATGGCTTCCCTACATAAAAATGACTTTGGCTTCACAATTATATAGCATTTATCCTCTTATGAACCTAGATAAGTCTTCCAAAAACCTCTAGTTTATATAGATTTGAAGTGGGAATCAACCTCCCAACTTCCTCCCAAGATCTGGCCTCAAATCGAGCTCCAAATCTCCCAAAAATGACCAAAATCCACCAAAAACAACTAAAATCAGCTTAAAAATCTTAACATAAGGTTAAAAACCCACTTTCCAGCCAAAATTGGGTGCAACCCCTTTTTTCTTGGCTCTTGGTCGCATGGGACATGGTCATGTGTCCTCGGACTAGTACTTGCACGTTGGCCCCTTCGGTATTAGCCCCTAGTCATATGGATTTGGCTCATGTGGCCAAGCCATTACTTCCACACGCTCCATATGGTTAAGCCCCTAGGTTTATAGCCCCTAGTCGGTCAGGGTTGGCCCCCGCCAATCGAGGCTTATCTCGAAATCCATGCCACCACAAACATATATAGAAATTCCTCCAACTAAGTAATAAGCCACATGTCCATACTACATAGTCACCCTACCACGTTAGCATCCGTACAACCCAACTGTCATCCGTACTGCCATGTGTCAGCCTTCCATTGGGCCATGTCATGTACTAACTGCCACATGTCAAATCTGTACAGGTGCCAACTCAACCCAAAAATGATGAATTTGAGTGACACGTGTCACCTCTTGGTGATGCCATGTCAGCGTGATGACATCACCTGTCATACTATTGATGTCAACATTGAATTTGAATGTTGACTGTTGACTTTTTGCCTGTTTGGGAATTTATTCAAAACGTGATAACTTTTGCATATGGTGTCCGTTTGAGGAAAAAATTATATGGCCAGAATCAACGCGACGATATAGACGCAATGCCATTTGTTTCGTCTGATTCTGAGAACTTTATTTTTTAGGCCTTCCTGGATCCATTTTGGATCACTTCCCCACCATGGGTGAATTATGTGGCATCTTATCCTTGGTTTTCAATTGCTAATGGGAAAGGATATTTACAGTCATGTTTTCCTTCTCAAGATAAGGTCTCAACAATTGATCAGGTGTTGTATCCAATGGGGGAACATGAGCCCTTGCTTTCCCTTTTGTTCCAAGTAATTTGGTGTTGCCTCTTGATTTTGATCTTGCCGTTTGTGAGACCTTGAGCCCTAGTATTTATGCATTGTTGAGTCCCAGTTTCTTGGATGTCGGTTTGCCTTCAAATGAGGCTATCCTTGAAGCTATGATTATGTATTTTAGATCTCTTCCTAAATTGGAAGCTTTATAGGTTGGTTACTAAAGAAACAATTGGCATGAGCCTAGCAATGGGCTCTACCTAGATAAGTACTATGCATAAGCCACAAGGATATGTAGTGCTTTGTACTATAGTATAATTTTATGGTTTCTTGTTTTCAGGTTTTGTATTCCATAGAACATGTTATTATCAAAGGTTTATATATTGGATTTATTAACTTCTAGGTGAGTATTGTTGGTCACATATACAGAATTTGGAGATGTTTTCTTTGGTTCCTTTTTTGTCATGTCGATCTGCTCTGATAGTTAATGATCTCAAAACTGACATATATGTTACATTTTTCCCTCACATTTTTGCATTATCCATTTCTTGGTTCATTTTCCCCTCAGATCGACCTCCACTGAGTTGTGACACAAAACCTTCTTTTCTGTTTATAAGTGTTGTAATTCACGTGGTAGAGCCTACCGTTCATGGGTGTCCTAGTTAGAACCTTGTTCTCAGTTTCATTGTGGTGAACCAACCCGATACACTTACTTAAATATCCAATGTAAAAAGGACAATAGGTTAAAATCCATATAGGAAAAGTAATAAACAATTTAATAATATATGATGAATGATTACAATGAGAATGGGGACCATATATATACCCACATAAGGGTTCCATTTTAATAAGAGATGTGACCTTTCATTAGGAAGGTATCTCTTTATTATATATTAATTATTAATTATTAATTATCGTTAACATTTATTTATTTATATATTATATATATATTTATATTTGTTACATTACCTTCCCCTTTAAAAATGATTTGTCCTCAAAGCATATTGATGGAGAGGCTCACGCCTTTGTTCTGGCTCACAACATCTTCACATGATTCTCTGTTTTTGATGTTGTCAAGATTGATGATACAAGAAGATATGAGTGACGAAGAGGTTAGCAGAACTGTCAAATTGTGAAAGGGTCAGACCATCCTAATTCAATCTTTTACAGAAATGTTGCACTTCCACAATGAATGGTTATCATGAGACTTAATTGCGTTGGTATTAATATTTTTTGAATGATAAGTTAGTCATTCCCAACCTGAGTGATATTGATACTTTGGCTATTTTCGATATCTGCTCTTATGATTTTTATGTGGATAAGGAGTTCTTGTTGCATGATTTTCCCTTATTGAACTTGCATCGTTTTCTTGATTTTATTTTCTTCATGCATTGATGTTGCATTGTTAATTGATGAATATCTATTAGTAAGTACACTTGGAATTTCCAACGTTTGTACTCCAACATTTGATGTTGTTCCGACTTCAACTGGAATTGTAGTTGTTCCTTTCTCTGCTACTTGGATTTGTACAATCGATGACTTCTTTATTTTAATGGGATCAATCAATTTTTCTTTATCAATAAGTGATTTCTTGCTGATAACCTATTTTAACGTTTCTTGTTATGAATTATTCTCAGCTTTTAACTTCTTAATATGTGTGATCAAGTTCTAACTATGATTCTTGAGGCAAGATATTTCTTCGTTTTTATCTGTGATATTTTTATCAATTTCCTTTTGCATATTTTGCATCAATTTATTTTATTTTATTGAAGTATTAATTTTGAGATATCTTTAAAGTCTTCTGGTGTTACTGAGTCTGGCTCCAATGTAGTGTCTTGTAATGTTATCTTTTTCTTCTTATAGGTTTAATTGGTGTGAATGGAATTTGAATATCAAATGGACAAAGTTCGTTTGTGGTCAAATTAGAGAAACTTTGAAGAATTTGAGTGTGGAAAAAAACCAATAGATACGTTTCCAAGGGAAATGATATTTGACCAAAATTCTAGTGTCCAAGGGCTAGGATCATACTTACTCTAATACCAATTGTGGTGAACCAATCCGGTTCACTTACTTAAATATCCAATGGAAAAAGTCCAATAGGTTAAAATCCATGTAGGGAAAGTAATAAATAATTTAATAAGATATGATGAATGATTACAATGAGAATGCGAGTTATATATATACCTAAGCAGGGGTGCCCTTTCACTAAGAGACATGACCTTTCATTAGGAAGGTGTCTCTTTATGATATATTATTTATTAATTATTTTTAATATTTATTTTTTTATATATTTATGTTTTCTATGTTGGTTCCCATGCTGAAGTACTTTCATAGGCTCGAGAGCCCTATTTAGTCCTGCCATGACTTTGTGTTGAAGCCTCATTACTTCACATTCTTATTTTGGATAATAACCCATAGGGCTCCCTCATTTATGTGTTAAGTTGCGATACTACATTTCATCTTTACCACTCGCATTTTTGAGCCCAATGTCGACTTCAAATTGTTGTTGCTTAACTATTTGCTTATGCATTCTCATCAATTTCTAGTCTTTCAATATTTTCCTTTGTGACTTGACACTTGTGCCCCAGAGGAAACATTCCCTTGAGTGTCCATATCTTGCATGTGATTCCTTGCATTGAGCATAGGTATATTCACAGGGTCTCCACTCAAAAAACCTCTGACATAGCTCGTTCATTCGTGGGATATTAAAGAATACCTCTATTTTCACCTGATACTGATAAACACCTCCCAAAATCCTTTTGTTGAACCCCCCTCTCAATACATGTTTTGAATAAAGAAAACCCCTATTTTTACTAGATATCCTTTATTTGTGCCAAATGCCCCTTTTTATACCCCCCAATACTTATAATCCCCCCTACCCTGCACAACCCCCCCACAATACCTACAATATATTGACTCTATTTTTCATAATTTAAAAACCCCCTTTATGAATGAATGTGATAGGATATTGGTCAACAAGGTGAGGCCCCCGTGGGTATATTCCTTGTGCTTGGAACTAGTTTGCTTTTCTGCGATACTTGTTTCCTCCATTGTATTATAACATTATTTTACTCTTTTTTAGGCCTTTGTTATATGAAAAAGACAAAAAAAATCAAATAACAAAAAAAGTGCATGGGAAAGAGTCTTCTTTTTCGGTTTTTGGCAGCACTCAAGTCGTATTTTAACAAAGCACAAAGTTTTGAGTCTATGTCTCAATAATTTGGTTTTAGTATGGATTTAGGAATATGAACTAGTTACACATAGATTTTAATCCTCTGGTTGGTTATTCTTCCAGTCACTATTGAGAGTCTGTTGGTGCCTCATGTGTCACAAATTTATGTCAATGTTCATCTTTCAATCCATGCTTCCTAAGTCACTTTACTGTGTCATGATTTTGTTCAAAGGAAGTTTTAGCACGTGTCGACCATTCCTCAGAATTCCTGACTTTGAAAGTTGAACTTCTTGTATGTCAAGTACTTCTCACAATCATAACAATATTTTTCCTATAATAATTTTGGTATTGAAGGCCCCCATTGAATTCCTACTAGCAGGTCAACACTTATTAACTATGAAATATTTCTCTGAGAGTTTGACCTAGAGTCACACCCTAGCCTGATTTACATCATTCATAGGTGATCTTGTGTTCAACAAATAAATTTCATCATTGGTCATTGACTGAGTGGTTTCCCTTTTGTTCAATGACAAGAACATTATTCCCACATTGGGATTTATGTAGTACCTTGGATTCCATTTGATCCCATTGGTGGTTTCCTTGCCTCTGTTGGAAGTTTTCATTATTGACCATTATTTAGAGGGTCACTTTCGTGCACTATTCCATCCGGTGCATGTGAGATATGTACTTTTTGGTGGGTCCTTTCAATCCTTTTGTCTGAGTTCTTCTAAAATATTTAGCCATCTTCTACTCCTCATGTTGGATGATGGGGGATTCCTTAATGCCCTACTTCCAACGAATCTCTTCCTATCGACTTTGAAACATCTTACTCTGGGATAGTGATTGATCCAGGTGGATATTGGTGGACACCCACTTTTCCAACTGGCTCAAAACAATTTTATGGCAATTTTGGTAATTTACTATTTTTAGCAGTTTTTAACTTCCGGGGCCATTTTGAGGGCCTAAATGAATGTTTTTATGGATCGAGCTTCTAAATGATAGCCGAAGGCATGATTGATCCCCTAATATTAATCTCCTCGATGATACCTTTCCAATGGGATATCATATGCCTAAAACATAGATCGTATGCAAAAGTAACGACCCCGGGAAGTTGATGTACTAACTTACCCAAACGAGGCCCACATGACTTTTGGCGCTTCATCTCCTAGGGTTAGGTTTTTGGATGTCTAGGGTTTTTGGAATTCCTGTTTATTGTAAAAATGCCTTCAGAGCCTCATTGTAATCATCTTCTTGTGAATGCGAGTAGCCGTCACATCTCTTCTCATAGATAAGCTGCCACCATTCTAGCGAGTCTTTCACTCTGTATTTTTATAGTCTCTATACATTTCTTTCATTAATACAAATCGTGTATTACTGTATATCTGTGTTTATGGTTGCATCTCTGATACATTTATGTTATATTATTGGATATCTGTGATATCTCTGTGCATTTCTTTATTATATCTCCGCTCTCATTTCGTGCCGAAAATAAATCCGGATCAATGGTATCAAAACAGGCTGTTCTTGATCATTTTTTCAGTGCATGTCCTCGGCGAGGTCTGAGTATAAAAAGTTGGGTCTCGAGCTTGTATCTCTTGAGTACAATCACTCTTGCACACCCAAGAAACCCTCAATGGCGGAATAAAACAAAAACAACGAAGCAGGCAATCCTATCAATCTGTTGCTTGAGCAAGCTCTCATGCGACAGAGGGACGAAATGATGGAGAAATTTTCCCACATCCTTCAATGCCTGTCGATAGAAACAGGCGCATCTTCATCAAGCGACCACTTTGGAGGCACCTCCCCTTTCAAGGTACAAGTTAATTTCGATATTCCTGTATTTGAAGGATAGATAGATGCATAAGCCCTAGAAAAATGGTTAAATCTACTAGAAGGCTATTTCTCTATTCACATTTTTTTCAACAGAGAAAAGATCACCTTCACACTCCTTAAATATCTCCCCCATGTCAAACATTGGTGGGAAACCTACTGGGAGAAAATTTCCACAGAGGAGTCTGGAATATATGGGGCCGAGCCCACTTGGGATTTTTTTGTGGATGTGGTAAAGGAACAGTATTACCCTGTTGGAAACTATGAGGACCAGTACATGAGATGGACCACATTGTGACAAGAGAGGGGCCAATCAGTTTCAGAGTTCACCAATACCTTCCATACCTTGTGCACCAAGTTGGGTATCAATGACTCCGAACAACATTTGGTTCTAAAATATCGTGGGGCTCTACACAGATACATCCAAACTGAAATGGATTTTCTGGGCATCTCGTCACTCGGTGCTGCTTATCGATATGTTGTTAAAATCGAGCAGAAATTTAAGCACCAGAAAAAATGGGAGTTCAGGTTTGCAAATCCGTAACAACCAAAGTATGACAAAGACGACCCTAACAAACAGTCGCCGGAAAACCAGTCCAAGCCACAGGAAAAGAAGGGTCATGGGAAGACAAAGAAGGACACCGAAAAATGGTGCGATTTCCACAAAATCCCCTGGCACAACACCGATGAATGTCACTCAAAATACTCATTGGTGGCTGAGATCAAAGACAAGGAGCCAAACCCTGATTCATAATCTGATTATGAAAATACTGGTAAAAGATAGATCATCGATGAAGACCCCACTGCTATTGTCGTGACCGCAACAATTCAACCAGAAGAACCAACAGATCTTGAAGAGGGGGAGCACCTTTTTCATTCACAGATCTGGGTGAAGGGGACCTCGCTACATTTTATTGTTGATAGCGGAAGCCATAAGAACCTCATCTCGGTAGAGGTTGTCAAACAATTGGGATTGTCAACAACACCACACCTGCAACCATGCAACATCGGGTGGCTTCACCAAGGATGAGATCTTCGTGTCAGCCAACAGAGTCGATTTTCATATGGCATCCAACCCTTCAAGGANACTGGATGTCTGTGATATTCTCTTGGGCCAACCATACATGTGGAAGCGCCATGTTGTTTATGAATCTTGACCCCGCAGTGTCATTGTTTCTCTGGGGGGTCATCTCTACAAAATACCAGAGGTAGTTTTGACTACTGTTCCACCTAAAAATTTCCACAAGGTAGTATCTCATACTACAAAATTCAAGTTCTTCACAATGTGTTCAAAAGGTGAACAAAAGGATACTGCAACCACTACAACCTCGGCCTAAGCACCTTCTATCCAACAGAAGAAGGTCGACAAGATTGTAGCAAAGTGTAAAGATTCCTTCTTCACAAAAGAATATCATGTATATAGACTGGTTAAAAATGTCCAACCCTTCTAGCCACATGCTCATTATAGTCTTCCACAAACCAAGCAGCGCGACGTCTCTAGCAAGGCAAGCAACTCACCAAGATTCAGATTCATCAAACGCTTTTTCCTCTCCCCCGGGAACTCAACACAATTGATACCATTGCTTCCTAAGGATGGAGGATTGATATAGGTGGATATCAATGGCCATCCACCTTTTCCAACTGGATCAAAACAATTTTTGGCAATTTTGGCAATTTACTATTTTTAGTAGTTTTTAACTTTTGGGGCCATTTTGAGGGCCTAAATGGAGTTTTTTCGAGATCGAGCTTCTCAATGATAGTTGAAGGCATGATTGAGACCCCAAAATAAATATCCTCGACGATACCTTTCCAATGGGCTATCATACACCTAAAACAGAGATCGTATGCAAACGTTACGACCCCGGGAAGTTGATGTACTAACTTACCCAAACGGGGCCCACATGACTTTTGGCACTTCATCTCCTAGGGTTAGGTTTTTGGATGTATAGGGTTTTTGGCTTTCCTTCTTATTGTAAAAGGACTTTAGAGACTCATTGTAATCATCTTCTTGCGAATGCGAGTAGCTGTCACATCTCTTCTCAGAGATAAGTTGCCACCATTCTAGTGAGTCTTTCACTCTATATTTTTATAGTCTCTATACATTTCTTTCATTAATAGAAATCATGTATTACTGTATATCTGTGTTTACGGTTACATATCTGATACATTTATTTTATATTATTAGATATATGCGATATCTCTGTGCATTTATTTATTATATCTCCGCTCTCATTTTGTGCCGAAAATAAATCCAGATCAGTGAACTAGAGTATTTATTAGTACCTTGGGGCTTGAAGTCATCAATGGTAGGTTCCCTTGCTATTGATAGTGGGAATACATCAATGTCCTCTAATTGATAGATTCTACAAGTGTTTGATGTCAACTCCTTTATTCACACTTGCTAGAATGTACTAGGTACCTTGATTCCCATTATCATTATCCGTGGGTTGTATCTTATTTTTGAATGGTATACTTTAATGACCGATAATCAAATGGTGTCTCACTGTGTTCAACTTCAACACATCTATTCACATAGTGTAGACTCATACCATCAACAATTGATTTGAATACCTAGGGTCTATAGTAGCATCACCTCTTTTATGCTATTTTCTAAGTTTGATAGTACCACTTCCACTTATGACATCGATACTTGTGAAGGATTAGTTGTTCAACTCTTGCTTCCAGATATCCTTCACTAATTCTGAGACATAGATCCATTGTGTATATCTTTTGTGGCTATGATATATTTTGACATGGATCCACTCTGTACTCATTTTCATGGCCATGATCACTGCTTCTATATATACATACTTCATGGATCCATAATGTACTTAATTTGGTGGCTATTCTTTTGTTACTCCAAATCATGGGTATTCCTTCCATGGGAAGAGAGTATTCTTTTTTTTAGTTGTAGGTTCTTTCTTATATTGGATTTTGGTGATCTTCACCTGGTCCTAATACTTCTTTACCTCTAGGATTTATAATGTATTTCGACCATCAATTCCTCTTCTGACCTCACACATTAGGGGACATCTGTTATAGCATCAATTTCCACCACATATGCATTGATGAATTGTTTGGACTTTCCATTTTCTACTTGCAGATATAGATCCCATTAACCTCCTCTAGATTCCTCAAAAAAAAATACTTTTTGACTTGTATGTGCCCTAACAACTATGCAAGGCATGCATATGCATGTTTCTCCAAAGAAAGTCACGTACATGCCATTTTTTCTAATTTTTTTTTATAATTTCCACATTTTTGGGTAAGGTTCACGAGTTTACCTTGTTCCTGACCCCTTGTTTCCCATACATAACTAATTGTAACCACTCCAACCACTTGGATATGGTATAAATTAAGCATAATCCACGAGGATAGAACTATGATTCTTAACACAAAATTATTCTCGGTCTTTCCTACCTTGTCTACAAGCCCTTATATTTTTCGTTGTTGATTCATATCCTCAGATCTAGAAACCTTTGTTTCCAGCCTTTTTCCATGCTTCCCATATTTGAACAAGAAGTCTCCCTTGATATTCTTTAGGTTTGATTGAGCATTGGAGTCAGAGGTTCATTTTATAGTCAGTGGCCTGGGTGGAGGGACTTGGAGTCCGTTTGAGGAGCAGTGTTGCAACAAGTGTAGGTGATAACTACCTAAATTATGTTTTCAATCAACAAATATACTTCTTTCCTTTGAAACTCTTTTTATATTTGTATATGAAAATCATGTTTGAATATCTCTTTACTTAGAATACCGATTGTTGCAATTATTTTGGTTTTTGATAAAATTCATAGAAGTTAGTTATGATATAACTGTTGTCCTTTGTAGTTTTTCACTTGAATGTTTTGCAGGTTGAAAAAAGAATAACTTTGAAGGAGCGCGACAAGAATTCAGCCTTGGGATCTTCATCAGACGTAGGATTCCCATTATTCCTCCCTTCCTTCATTATCAGTAGTTAGTTATTTGATATAGTTAGTTACAAATTTATGATTGCATTCTTGGAATGTGGTTTGATATTTAAACAATCAATGCTTTATTGTGGCTTTGACCCATAACCATAGGGATTTTTCCCGTAACATTCTTTGTTCATTATATGATTGATTTTGATTATTGTTTATGACCTAAAAAGAGTTAGAATTATAAGGTGGAGTTGCAAGAAACCATTTTTTCAAGCCAATTAGGAGGTGCTTGATGGTCACAAACTTCATATTTGGAGTTATAAGGTTTTCTTTTTGGAGATTTTGTTTACAACACTTAGCAGTTTTCATTGTGACACATTGTTTTTGGAGTTGTGACACATGAAGCACTTATTTAGATCATGGAAATAAGTATAAAAGGCTTGTTAAGTCTTCTGCAAATTTTAATTCACATAGTACCAGTAACAAATACTAATATCAACAAAACTTCACCTTAGTATTGTGACCACTTGTATGCATGTAAGGCTTAAAGAAGATTGCTCTTCTTCAAATTCTAAATAGATTGTTAATGGATGTGTTAAGGATACTTCATAAGAAATATATGGTTCACCATTCTAATCTCATTATTGTTCAAAATAATTCATTATTTAAATTAGCAATTAGTAACAATGAACAAGAAGATCTTGAGAAGACAAAAAATGAATTGAATGAAGACACTGAGGATGATGATAAGTTTGAGAATAAAGATAAAATTATCACACCTTGGGAAGAGTTGTAGTTCAAGAGGAAAATATTTGGACTAGGATATGAAAATAATGTGTCTTTTTTTATTCATATTCATAATTATTCCAAACATGTGAAGTTTGTGAGTGCCAAATTTCTTAATGATCATTTACAGAGGCATTAATTATGATGAAAAGTTTAGTAAAGTCCTTGAATAATGCCGACACTATCATTGAATTGGCCATAAGGAGTTGCACTATTTTGATATTAACCCATGCACTATTTTTGGGAAGGAAATCCACCTTTATGAAAGGTGTCAGAAGCAAATGAAGGTTCATTGGAAACATGTAAATTTTTCCTAGTTATTGGAGCAGACTTATTGTCGGGTTCATACATAGGTACAACCATTTTTATTGAGAGATATTTGTATAATATACAAAGATGAATGTTTTGATTATGAATTGATGATTTAGGGCATGATCCAGGCCCAATTGAGGATGCATTTTGAGTTGAAGATAAATTCTTTTCTAATCCAGGTGGATATTGGTGACCACCCACCTATTCCAACTGGATCCTCTTGACAATTTTTAGTTCAACAAGTTCTTTTGTAATTCTTTGTAATTGTGGGTTATACACTTTTCGGGCTCTCTAAATCCCTACACAACTTCCAGGTGGATATTGGTGGCCACCCACCTAATCCAACTGCCTTATTTTGGAGGTTTTCATGTCAGTACATCTTTCTATACTTCCAGCACTATTTTGGGGTCCTAAACAATGTTTTTTTGGCTTTCCAAAGTCAAAATGTAGATGAAGTTAGAGTTTGATGACATAATGTGTAGTTATTTAAAATACCTTTCCAACGGGATATCACACGCCTAAAATGAAGGTCGTACATAAAATTTACAACCCCGAGAAGTTGAGGTACCAACTTACCCATTGGGGCCCTCATAACTTTTGGCATTTCATCTCCTAGGGTTAGGTTTTTGGATGTCCAGGATTTTGGAATTCATGAGGCATGTTAAATAGGCCTCTGGAGCCTCATTATAATCATTCTTCTTAGACATATGTACATAGTAGCCACATCTCTTCTCAGAGATAGCTACCACCATTCGAGCAAGTTGTTTTCAGTTCTGCAGTTTTATAATTTCAACCTATTTTATTTAGTCAATAGAAGTTATTTTTCACTGGATATCTATTGTTGTTCTCTGTATATCTATGTTATTGTATTTAGTCTATTATTTATTTCGTTCTTTTCATAAATCTGGATCAGTTCTATTAGATCAGTCTTCTCTTCATTTATTTTTCTTCGTGCATGTCCTCGACAAGATCTGGGTACAAGAAGTTGGGACTCAAACTAGTCGAGCCTTTGCAAGATCGACCACACCGAGCCCGAACAAAAATCATGGGGGAAGAGAAGAAAGATGGTGGAGTAGGAGATCCTTTTAAACTATTTCTTGAGGAATCCCTTGCATGACAAAGGAACAAAATGATGGACAACTTTGCACAGATCCTTCGGTGACTGCCCACAGGAGACACGTCTTCATCAAGAGGCCATGCAACCCCATTCAAGGTACAAGTAAATTTTGATATTCCATTATTTGAATGACTGATAGATGCGGATGTTGTAGATAAATGGTTGAATCTACTCGAAGGGTATTTTTTGGTCCACACTTTTTTCGATAGGGAAAAGATTACTTTTTTACACCTCAAGGTCGTCCTGCATGTTAAGGACTGGTGGGATACTTACTCTGACCAAAGGGCCATAGAGGAATATGTAATATTTGTGGTTTCCCCTACATGGGATTCCTTCAGGGATGCCATTAAAGAACAATACTACCCTGCTGGAAGCTACGAGGACCAGTACACAAGATGGACCACCCTGCGTTAGGAAAGGGACCAAACAATACTATATTTCACCAATATTTTCCATACCATGCACACCAAATTGGGTATCAAAGACTCTGAATGATATCTTGTACTCAAATACCATGTTTGTATGCATAGATATTGTTGTGTTGCTTATATGTTTAGTATAATGCACTCATTAATTATCAATTCGGGATTTGTAATCAACAGAGTTACAAGAGACCAGTAAGAAAGGTAATTCTAATGCCATGAGTATAGAACTATTCTAGATTATGTACGCTGAGAACAAAACAAACTAGCAAACCGAAATGAACTTTGGTTGTCTTTCACAGAGAGGCTATCTACTCCATTATGGCACAAGCAAGTATGAGATGGATTTCTTCTGACAGATCAACTCTGCTATCTGACCCAGATAATTAACTATACAACCACACTTCTGAAAGGGAAATCACACATCAATCATCAAGGCATAGCATGGGTAGTTCAATAGTCAATATACTGAGTATGCTGTGGTTCACAATGTGCTGTTGTAAACTTCACTAGTTCTCCTTCAAATATGTTTGACTACTGCTGCCAAAATTCATGTCTATGGAACAAAATCAAATTCATAAAAATAGAGCATATGCAAAACAGAGTGAGTAAATCTCTCTAAACGATCATATAATTAAAATTCTAGTCTAAAATGTACTGCTATCATCTGAAGGAATTAAAGCTTCAGCTAATATAACATTCACACTATTGAAAGAAAATTGTAATACTAATCTACAAAGGTGCTGACCTTTGTTGGGAGGTGGGCCCTTTCTGCTTCAACAGGTCAGCGAATGGAGTCTACAATAAACTTGTTTTCAACCCACACATTACTCTCATTCAAACTTCAAAACATAGAATAAAACTATGCTAACAACTCAGCTCACATTCAATCATAGACGATGAAGGCATAGAGATAAATGACGTCCTTCTATTAATCTTCACCCATAATATGTTCTGCAATATATAACGTTGCTTCACATCTGTATTATGATAACTCTCTACTTCTTTCCACCATCCTTTCCATGACTATTTAAACGGTCTTAGTCATGAAACACAAGGAGGTGAAATCCTTTGCAAATCAGTCAATTGTTAAATTTAATTATTCGGTTACATATTCTAAGCTTCATCCTCATGACACGAAGTGCATGAGGATGAAGCAGCAACAAACTATCCTAACATAGCCTTGCTAAAACATTTATAATTCAATAATCATCCAACAATTGTCTTGGGTATGATCTGGAGCTAAAATTGGTACATACGACTTCCTCAATTGGTACTGGATCGTAACAGGTAGATGGTACCAGATCCGAACAATGCACAAATGGGGTACCAGATCACAACATTCTACGACCGTTGGTACCGGATCGCGACAGGTGAGATTCAGTACCAGATCTACATAGAAGGTGCGCTTGGTACCAGATTCAGACAGTGGCAATTCGGTGCACAAGTACCAGATTGCTGAGATGGTACAGGAAGGTTGGACTTATCTAGAGGTCAAAGATTATACATGGCAAATTGAAGCATTATTACATGAAACATTTAATCTCATAGCTCAATAATACCACAAAAATGCATGAATTAATTATACTTTACCTTATGACCTTATCAACGACTAATGGTAGTGTTCTTTGTCGTTTACCCAAGCTTAGGTAAGCCAAAAAGGTATAGATGAGGAGTAAAATAGGGTAGTGGGGATGTCAATTTAGGGTCTCAACATTCCCCCATGCCAAAACCATTGCATGTCCTCATGAAACTGAAAACAAACCCAAAATTTTTCAAAACTTGAGACTGCAATTTTTACTTCTGTGGATCAATGATGTTGATGGCTGAGGCTTCCTCTTTTAGCTCCCTTTTGATGACCCTAATGTATTGTAGGAGTCATAGTACCTTCTTGATATTATTAGAAGTCTCTTCATGGTCATCTTGAAGTTGCTGGCTGGTTGATTTCAATTGCTCATTTTCCTTTTTGATATACCTGTCCAATAGTTGGTATTCTTTCACTTCTTGTTTGAGTTCCTGATTTTTTTTTGCAGTTCCTCAATATTTTTCTTCATCTGTTCTTTTGTTAAGGTCCTTATTGACTCCATTATTACTAGCTAGATGTAGTCTCTTTCCTCCACTTCCTCCCTCATCCCACATAAAGTAATAGTATCTTGTTCCTCGGTCAAACTAGGGATGTCATCCTGGACTGATAAGTCTTCAGAAGGAGAGGTAACATCAATTGGATCTTCCTGTGTATGAGGAATGACAACTGCCTTTCCTTTCTTGGCCATTCCCCTTGTGGTTCTTTTACAAGGAGGTATTGGATCAAGGGTGCTCACATGCTTCCTTTTCTTCTTTTCTATTTGTGGAATGGTTACAGGGGATTGCTCTATAGACTGTTCACTTTTATTTTCTGAGTTGTTCTTCCCTTTTCTTACAATTTTTGTCTTATGGCCCTTCTCCTTAAGTGCTACTATTGAAGTCTCCTCTACTAATTTGGTTTTACCTTTTGATTCTTGACTTTTAAAAGTCTTATTGACTGTTGAAGAGGGCCCTGCTTGTTTACTATCTTTTTCGTGTTGGCTCACTGTTCTAGGTGATGATGGAGTTGCCTTATCCTTATTTCTCTTTTTCTTTTGAGGTTCCTTATTTTTCTTTGGAGCACGTTGGGATTCCTCCACAGGTTTGTTTTCTGTGGGAAGGTGTTGAGTGATAAGTAATTTCCAACTAATCCTCTACTTCCTAATCTCATGTAAAACTAACATTTTAATAAGACCTTGATGGTAAATGCTAGTCTTCTTAGTTTTGGATAGGGATTTGACACCTCTTACCATTTTGTTCAAACTCATCCATAGAAAATATGGGAAATCAATTTCAGGGCCTCCTTCAAAGTGTAATATAAGCCTAAGATAATATATGAAGGTCACAACATACCTCCCCTCACAAGTGAGGAATCATTGAAGACTAGCAATCATTGGATGATACTCTTCCTTGATATAGTTCCTAGGGATCCCCTTTTTCCAATCAGGGTGTTGATGGTCCTCTTTCAAAAATCATTGGCACATTTCTTTGTTGATTCCTACACCTTTGAAGTATTTGTCTCCTCTGTTAGGTAATCTCATGACCTCCCTTAAGGTTGCTTCATTGATTGTTAGTTGTAGATTTCCTATATGTGCAATCTCTCCATCATAACCTTGAATAAATTCGTGAGATATCTTCTCGTGCCAGCGTGTGAATTTCTCCAAAAATGGCATCCAACCCGATCTAGCATACTTCTCTCGACATAGTTGGAACTCCTCGGTCTCTCTATAAATTTGGAAAACCAGTTCATGTCTACTTACGACCATCGTTATAAATTGTGAGAGAATAATCGAGTTGTAGCACAAGGATTTAGTCAATTGATGAGGGTGAGGGTTTGGTACCAGAGATCGTGGAGAGGAATAGGCTTGGAACTGGAGAAAGGTAATGAAAAGGGAATATGGTGATGGCGTCGAAAATGCGAATGGTAAGTTTAAGTAAGGATGCTGCGAGGAAAATTTAAGACCAGATGAGGCTTATCTGGATGGCTTCGCCACCAGATAAGCCATTTCATTTCTACCCGTTAATGTAATGATGAGGACACAACATTGGGTGTCAAAGCATCATTTTGGGATAGGTGATTGGACTTCTGAATGGTGAATTTGATGTTGGATCATGGTTCATGACACAAGATAAGTTCATGATTTTCTTAAGGGTGAAGTACACATTCGTGGTCTATCATTACTAGACATGCTTCATATTCATGCTTTGATGTGATTTTGCCCTCAACCATTTTTGAGCACTTATGAGAGGATTGATTAAGTTTAGGTATATGGGTATGAGGGATAGGTGCATGGTTTTAATACTAAGGTCATAAGATCTAGTATATATGTTCATACCTATTGTAGTTTTATGAGCAGAGGAAAATAAATACCATGTTACCTTTTCTTTTACCTTTGTATGGTCAATACCCATAGCATATGCGACTGCTTGTAGTTTGTCAGAATTCATCTTTTTAGGCTGAAGTTTTCTAAAAGATTGGTACTGGAATTTCCTGCACTTCTTTATTCTGTGCTTATCTTCTTTTGTATTTGGTTCTGCAGGGTTGTAGGGTGATCATGTTGATTTCTGAAGGTGAAATGTGAGTCTGAAAAAGAGGTCTGAAGGAGCTCTTTGACCTTCCCCCATGCCAAGGATGTTGCATATATGTATGCAAGAAGATTCAACATTCTGTATCATAATGGAGAAAAGATGATAAGAGAAAAAGAAACCAAATCAAATTTCAGAAGTACATTTATCACCTAGCATATGATCACATGCCTAAAAATTGAAATTGTCTTTCTTTTGATGAATTATTGTCAGAGGTAACATTCAACAATGAAAACAGGGGAGTTTTTTTTATATATTTTCTAGAAGAACAGATCCAATCCTAACTTGCTTCAGAGATTTACTATCGTTATATGTTATAGATAAATTTCACAGTATAAGTAGATTAGACTCCCTAGTTAGGGCTCCACTCTTAAGAAGTTTCATTGTTAGATAATGTAGGATTTAGATGCCAGACTGGTAAGTTGACTTAGGGTAATTCTCAAATGGACATTTTCTTGTAGTAATTATGTTGCTTATTAATCTGGAGTTTGTATCTCATAAATGGCAATAGTGATCTTTGATTTTTTTTTTTTTTTAGATGACAAAAGTGAATTTTCCAATCAGACAAGTATAGATGAGACATTTCTCAACCAGAACCCACTTCCAACAAGCCTGTTTAGTACACTGGTGGGGTAGTTGTGATAATTAGTGAGAAATCCCTTTGTTACACATAAAAAATACTCACTTTGATAGTGTCGCAAGTGTCGTCATTATAAGTGTCGCAAGTGTAAAAGAAAGCACACTGCCATGATGCCTATGTTGTGCCTATAACAACATGAGAAGGACACTTGAAACACCTCAAACATTTGATTTGGAAGAGGATAAATGAGTCAACAGGCTCATGAACCTTTTGCCATATGAAAACACTAAAAAAACTAAGTTTTTGAAGGAGAGTGCTCCCCTATACCTCTTTTGGGAGTGCTGGTGCTCCCCCTTACACTGTCTGGGAGCGTTATAAAGATTCTTTGGCCCTTCTGGGGGAGAACTAGTGTCTTTAGGAGTGCTGGCACCCCCCTTAAGCCTACTGGGGAGTGCTACAGTGCTCTGATGGCCCTTTTGAGGGAGCGCTGCCTATTCTGGGCAGTAGTTAAGTTGTTGAGATGAATGGGGGAAGGATCCTTTCATTCTTGGAAGGCAGTTGGATTCGAATCCCTAGTCCATCCATGATCTTAGGGTAGATACTCAACTGAAGGAGGCAAATCCTCAACTTCCCCAAGGATATCTCAAGTGGTTAAAGCCTCTCCAAGTCTATATAAGCAAGCTTTCTAATGGTGAAAGAGGGAGGGAAAAAGGAGAATCAGACCAAACTTATGATCTTATAAGTGGTGCTGGAACAAAGATAATTTGGGAGAAAGAGACCTATGGTCTCATAGGGAGCAGTCGGTGAAGCTATCATCATTCGGATCATGGATATTTTGAGCAAGGGGTAGACAAGGAGGACTTGACAAAACTTCTGCAATCCATCTACGACTGTAAGCAATGTTTTGTTCTCATTAATATAATTTGCTTGGCCTGTTTCTTTCTAATTCGTGTTCAATCTCACATGAATTTGTCTCTTTGGTAGATAGACCTATTTTAGACTAATCTTGATAGAGTAGGAAGTAGTTGTACTTTGTTTACAGGGCTTATCGAGGAGCGAAAGATTGGAGCTCAACTCGGAGCGTGCAGGGAAAAACACTGGTAAAAGGTACTTCTTTTCTCCTTCCTCCTCACACACTAGTCCACCTAGATATAAAAGGAAGTTAGTGACCATGATAAGCAATTTATGTCTCAGAGTTAAGAGTCTAGCTCTTTGAGGAGATCTACCTGTCTACAGGGAGATTTTCCTTCAACAGAAATTGGTGACTCCGCTGGGGAATCGAATCAGAACTTTCTTAGTTTTGTTTTTCCTCATAGACCTTGTCTTACCCTCTTATTGTTTTCAGACCTTGTTCACCCCATTTATCTGATTGAACTTGTTGATTGACTCTTTATCCCGTCACACTCAGCCTGATTGTCAAAATTTGATCAAAATTTTGGGTTTTTGGACATTTTTATGAGTTTTTTGAGCTTGGTGCCCCCCTGCCCATGTTAGTAGAGCACCAACACTCTCTGGAAGTGTTAGATAGAGCTTTATAACACTTTGGTGGCCCTTACACCAGAGCGCCAACCCCTTTTTGCTCAAAATCTCTTAAAAAATTCCATTTTTTGGAGGTCCAGACCCTATTTCTTCACTTGCTGAGCTGCTTTGTGACTCAATGATTCTTCCTTTGACCTTTGACATGCTTCCTCCTGAGAATTAAACACCTTATTGTTCATATTTTATTCCCTTCTTCATTATTTTTGAGTTTTTGTTGTTGAGAGCTTGAAATCGATCCCCTACTTTCTTCTCTCCTATTCGACTGAGCGAGAACTCTAGTGAAGAACATTAGAAGTCAGTGACTCTTCTCATTTGGTTCTTTGAGGTCATCTGATCCAATTTATTTCTCCTTCCTTTTGTGTTTTTGATTTTCTTTCTCTTGTTTGATTGCAAAAGGGTGTGTTGTTTGTGCGAAATTTGCGTTTTCTTATCCGAATCTCCTTGATCTGAAAGGGTAGTTGGCAGGACAAGTTTTTCATTCAATTGATCATCATTCGCATGAAAATGACAAAAGTAAATTTTAGTGATTAGTTTTCATTTCTAAAATGTTGTAGCATCATGTTGGATCTGATTGAGAACAAAATTGATTGAAGGCATTCCTTATCAAGTGTTTGATAGTGAAAACGACTCTTCCTCTTTCCCTTAAATAGGTATTCATTGAAAATAAACGATTGCTTATCACATTTCATGCATATTTTTGGGAATTGAGTCATCATTCCATCAGTTTCACTTTCGTACACCCTCTGAGTAAACAACAACCATTAAAATCAACTCTTAAATAAAATTTATCAGACTTTTTACATCTTTGTTAGCAAACCTACATTAGTTTAAGGTGTAGGGCTTTGGATTAGGTTGAAAGGATAACGCTCCAAAGCTATCGAACAAACTTAGTATCTTGCGGTAGGGAGAGTCAAATCCAATTGTCGTATTGGCTTGCTGGGATCCCCCTCTCACACAGGGGTTAC
The DNA here is from genome assembly GCA_010110895.2 of Picea sitchensis. Taxonomy (NCBI): domain Eukaryota; kingdom Viridiplantae; phylum Streptophyta; class Pinopsida; order Pinales; family Pinaceae; genus Picea; species Picea sitchensis. The sequence continues at coordinate 251 of SNQJ01S0042992.1, read as the reverse complement.
GCACGAGGTCGCATTCGGGTGAGTTACGAAGATTATCCCTCCGTGGCCCAACTATTTGTAGTGGTCGGATCGTATATTGGGGGTCACTGGAAGGTATACCCACGATTATGTGTGGGAGCCTTTCAAGCTGATTTCGGACTTGTTATCCTACCCATACGTTCCGACTGGATTGTCGACTGTACCCACCCAGGGGCTGACTACGAGTTGGTGACCTTAGTAGCCACAATATTTAGGGTCTCACACAAGGTGAT
>SNQJ01S0042990.1:187863-198366 GCA_010110895.2 Picea sitchensis | reverse complement strand
ATCAAGAAATAATTTCTAGTAAAGACTTGATATTTGGATAGAACTTGTAGTTGTAATGCTTAGTGCTCAAATCAGATCAATCCCAGTCTAGTTGTAATGCTCAGTGCTTCCATTTCCCTTTCATTTACCCAGGCCCTCCTGTGAAGGATTCAAGCCTAGTCCAGTTCTGATACCATGTTGTTTTTATTCATATGAAATTATATATGATCAATATATTATTACACTAATGAGTGTTCCATATATAGAGAATATATGGTGACCATCCATGAAAGGACGCATCCCTTGGATAATCAATAATTATTTTATTATTATTATTATTACTTATTATATTNTTCCAATCATCAACACTCTTAGATTGTCAAATGGATGCTCCAGTCAAAATCTGCAGCAATCTGGAACTGACAACTTTGTCCTTTTGCACTTTTTCCCGGCTTAATTCTATCCATGTTTAAGTATGCCTATGCCAACTCCTTTGGAATTTTGACAAAACCCTGATTGAGTATCTTCATGACTACCTTATAAACAATCTACCAAAATTTCACCTTCATCCAGGCTCCGAGTTGATAGTTATGGTCAACAAAAATTTTCATTATTTTCTATTTTTAGACATGTATTCTATATGTTTCTTCTTTCTCTTCCTGTAAATTTTTATGTATCCATATTCCAAATATGGTTTCATGGCTGGCTTATATAGTCCACTATATTTCCATATACTGCTCCGTATCCTCAAACTGACTTCTATGCAAGGAGTTATGTCCTCTGGAAACAAATTGGTAGTAAAAATTTACCTTGCACTATTTCCACTGTAACTTCCTCATACTAGCTCTATTTTCCCCTAGAATATCACATTGGAAATTTCTCACTGCACTTTTACATTTAAGTTGCAAATATTGTATGTAATATAGGTACATATAGCTCTTGTGATTCTGACTACCTGAAAATATCGTTTAGGGCCTCAAAAATGCCTTGTAAGTTGCTAACATTCAAAAACTACAATTTTTAATGGAAAATTAATAGTTTTATTGTTGTAATATTATGTTCATTTGAACTCACGACTGATCCAGATGGATATCAGTGGCCACCTACCTATTCCTTTAGCTCAAAGAACAATTTTCCATTTTGGAAAATTTTTACATTTTTTCGAGTCCCAAACTTGTGAGGTCGCTTTGAGGCCCTAAACAACAGTTTTTTAAAAAATTTGGACGCCATGCATTTTAACTTGCGTTCCTTGACATCTGAAGAAATTTATACTTCTTATATAGACCTTTCTGACAATGTATAGAACACCCCAAACGGATATTGTATGCAAAAGTTACGCCCTTGGGAAGTTGATGTATCAACTACCCCCATCGAGGCCCGCAAACCTTTTGGCTTTTCATCTTATGGGGTTAGGGTTTTGGATTTTCATTATGTTAAAAAGGCCTTTGGAATATAATTTTAAACATCATCATCATATTCTTTCGAATGAGCATAGTCATCACATCTCTTCTCAAAGATAAGTTGCCACCATTCTAGTGATTTCATTCACTTTATATTTTTACAGTTCTATACATTTCGCTCATTCATAGAAATTGTGTATTATTGTATATTTGTGCCTCTTGTTATATATATGATATATATTTGTTATATTGTTGGATCTCTTGCAATATCTCTGTATATTTCTTTGTTATATCTCCACTCTCATTTCATGCTCAAAATAATATGGATCAGTGGTATCAGAGCAGAATGCTCTTGGTCATTTTTTCAATGCATGTCCCCGACAAGGTTCGAGAATAGAAAGTTGGGTCTAGAGATTGTCTCTCTTAAGGACAATCACTCTCGCATTCCCAAGAAACCCTCCATGGGGGAAGAAAAAATAAATGACAGAGAAAAATATTATATTAATTTGTTGCTCGAGCAAGCTCTCACGTGACAAAGGGACAAAACAATGGAGAATTTTGTCTAAATCCTTCAATGCCTACCAATAACAACATATGCATCTTCATCAAAAAACCACTTTGGAGGCACCACTCCTTTAAAGGTACAAGTTAATTTTGATACTCCCGTATTTGAAGGTCAGATAGATGCGGATGCTCTAGAAAAATGGTTAAACCTGCTAGAAGGTTATTTCTCTATGCACAATTTTCCCAACAGGGAAAAGATCACCTCCGCACTCCTTAAAGCTCTCCCCCATGTCAAATATTGGTGGGAAAACTATTGTGAGAAAATTTTCACAAAGTATTATGGAATGTTAGAGGCCGAACCCACTTGGGAATCTTTCGTAGATATCGTCAAGGAACAATACTACCTTGTTCACAACTATGAATACTAGTACATGAGATGGACCACACTACATCAAAAGAGGGGCCAAGCAATGTCAGAGTTCACCAATACCTTCCATACCTTGCACACCAAGATGGGTATCAAATATTTTGAGCGGCATTTGGTTCTGAAAAAACATGGGGCTCTACATAGGTACATCCAAACCAAATTGGAGTTCATGGACATCTCATCATTGGGAGTTTATTATCGATATGTTATCAAAATAGAGAAAAAATTTAAGCACCAGAAAAAATGGGAGTTCAGGTCTGCAAATCAGTAACAACTAAAGTATGGTAAAGATGGACTTAACAACCAGCATCCAGAAAACCGGTCCAAGCCACAAGAAAATAACAATAGCGGAAATATGAATAAGGACACTGGAAAGTGGTGTGATTTCCACAAAAGGTCCTGGAACAACACTAATGAATGTCGCTCAAAACAATCATTGGTGGTCGAGATCAAATAAAAAGAGTTTAAACCTGATTAAAAATATGATTCAGAAAATAATGGAAGGAGACAGATCATCGACACAGACCCCATTGCCACTATCGCAACCATAATGATCCAACCAGAAGAACCATTAGACCCTGAAGAGGGGGATCACCTCTTCCATTCACATATGTGGGTAAAGGGGATCCCGTTTCATTTCATTGTTGATATCGGAAGCCAAAATAACCTCATCTCAGAAGAGGTCGTCACACAATTGAAATTGCCAACAACACTACACCTGCATCCATAAAACATCAGGTGGCTTCACCATGGATGAGATATTTGTGTCAGCCAATAGTATCGCCTATCCTATGACATCAATCCCTTCAAGGATGAGGTATTGTGTGATGTTTCCCTGTTGGATGTCTGTGATGTTATTTTGGACCAGCCATATATGTGGAAGCACCATGTTGTTTATGAGTCTCGACCCCATAGTGTCATTGTTACTCTAGGGGATCACCTCTATAAGATACTAGAGGTAGTTCCAACTAATATTTTGACAAAACATTGCATCAAATTCATCTCTCATACGACAAATTTTAGCTTCTTCGTGATTCAAGCATAAGATGAACAGAAGGAAACTATGAACACTACAACCTCGGTCTAAGCCCCTCTTATCCAAAAGAAGCAGGTCGACAAGATTTAAGAAAAGAAAAAATATTCCTTTTACACACCGTCATCTAATGCAGTCAAACTGGTAAAAAATTTCCAACCCCTCCAACATCAAATTCGCGACAGCCTTCCAAAAGCCAAGCAGCGCAACTTCTCCAGCAAGGCAAGAAGCTCACCAAAGTTTTGATTGAACAAATGCTTCCCCATCTCCCACAGGAATTCAATGCAATGGATACCATTGCTTCCTAAGGAGGGAGGATTGATCCATATGGACATCGGTGGCCACCCACCTATTCCACTGGCTCAAAGAACATTTTTCCATTTTGGCAGTTTTTTACAGTTTTTTGAGTCCCAAAATTCTGGGGTCGTTTTGAGGCCCTAAACAAAGTTTTTTTGGAATTTCGGGGGGCTAGGAATTGCATTCTATATTTTTTGATCCATAGAAAAATTTTCACTTCTCCTATAGACCTTTTCATCGAGGTATCAAACATCCAAAACGGATATCATATGTAAAAGTTACGCCCTCATAAAGTTGGCGTATCAACTACCCCCATCGAGGCCCGCAATCCTTTTGGATTTTCATCTTCCGGGGTCAGAGTTTTGGATTTTCATTATGTTAAAAAGGCATTTGGAGCCTCATTGTAAACTTCATCATCATCTTCTTGAAAATGATTGTAGTCGTCACATCTCTTCTCATAGATAAGCTACCACCATTCTAGCGAGTCCATTCACTCTGTATTTTTATAGTTCTGCACATTTCGCTCATTCATAAAAATTGTGTATTATCGTATATATGTGCCTCTTATTATATATCTGATATATCTCTTTTATATTATTGGCTCTCTCGCAATATCTCAATATTTTTCTTTTTTATATCTTCTCTCTCATTTTGTGCTCAAAATAATCTAGATCTGTGGTATCAGAGTAGGTTGCTCTTCGTCATTTTTTTTCAGTGCATGTCCCTGACAATGTCTGAGTATAGAAAGTTGTGTCTTGAGCTTGTCTCTCTTGAGGAAAATCACTCGCATACGCCAAAGAAACCCTCCATGGCAGAAGAAAAGAGAAATAGTGGAGCATAATATTCTATTAATTTGTTGCTCGAGCAAGCTCTCACGCGATAGAGGGACAAAATGATGGAGAATTTTACCCAAATACTTCGACACCTATCAATAATACCAGATACATCTTCATCAAGAAGCCACTTTTGAGGCACCGCTCCTTTCAAGGTACAAGTTAATTTTTATATTCTTGTATATGAAGGTCAAATAGATGTGGATGCTCTAGAAAAATGGTTAAACCTGCTAGAAGGTTATTTCTCTGTGCACAATTTTTTCGACAGGGAAAATATCACCTTCACGCTCCTTAAGGCTCTCCCCCATGTCAAAAATTGGTGGGAAACTTATCGTGAGAAAATTTCCACAGAGGAGTCTAGAATGTTCGAGGTCGAACCCACTTGGGAATCTTTCGTAGATGTCGTCAAGGAACTATACTACCATGTTGGCAGCTATGAAGACTAGTACATGAGATGGACCACACTGCATCAAGAGAGGGGCCAAGCAGTTTCGGATTTCACCAATACCTTCCATACCTTGCGCACCAAGATGGGTATCAAATATTTTGAGCAGAATTTGGTTATTAAATACCATGGGACTCTACATAGGTACATCCAAACCAAAATGGAGTTTCTGGACATCTCATCATTGGAAGTTGTTTATCGATATGTTGCCAAAATCAAGCAGAAATTCAGGCACCAAAACAAACGGGAGTTCAGATATGCAAATCCACAACAACTAAAGTATGGTAAAGACGACCCTAATAAACAGCCTCCAGAAAACCATTCCAAGCCACAGGAAAAGAAGGGTAACAGAAATATGAAGAAGGACATTGGAAAGTGGTATGATTTACACATAATCCCCTCGTTGGTTGTGGAGCATGATTATCTTTCTAATTCAGAGGTCTTTGTTTCCAGCCATGTTTATACCCCATGAATATTGTACAGCCCTCCACATGGGGGGGTTGCAAGGGGGGCTTACCCCCCTATGGGGTTCGGGGGTCTCATCCCCTCGATTGGGAGGTATGGGGGCTAGTGGGGGTTCGGGGGTGAAGCCCCCAAAGGAAAAATTGTCTTGTAAACATATATTATAATTTCATAGTCAATCTTGACCGTTGATCATTAAGCCACAGATCTGGCGGTAAATATTATGTTAGGGTTTTTTTCCCTAGAAGCCAACCCTATTTTATGAGGGAATTGTATTGTGGTTGTGTATTATTGCGAATATTGTATTCTGAGAGAGGATACCGTGAGAGAAAGAAGAGGAAGTTACAGCAGTTGTGTTGTAGGTTGTATCCCTTCATTTTACCGGATAACAAAAAGGAAGGACCTGGAAATTTCTCTAGTGGTCGTAGCCAACACTGTGTGAACCACGTATATCTGTGTCTCTATTGTATTGTGTATCTTCTATGTTTTATTTCTGTATTTTTTTTATTTTATTGCTTCACGGTCCTATTTTCCTAACAACGGGTATCATAGCGAAAGGTAACTCGCAGGAAAAGAGGGTTCCTGGTTCGAGTGGAAGAAATGGAAGAAGATGGAAATTTTAGGGTCAAGAAATTTAATGGCCAAAACTACTAGTTATGGAAGATGTAGATGGAAGATTATTTATATCAGAAGGATTTATTCCTACCATTGGGTGGAATAGCAAAGAATTCGACGGCCATGAAGGATGAAGAATGGGAGGTTCTTGAGAGAAAGGCACTAGGAATGATATGATTGATCCTGGCAGCATCGGTGGCTTTCAATATTGAAAAAGAAAATACAATGAAGGAGTTGATGGATGCATTGGCTAAACTATATGAAAAACCCTTGGTGTCCAATAAGGTAGTTTTAATGAAGCGATTATTTAATATGAAGATGTCAGAAGGTGGGTCTGTTGCAGATCATTTAAATGAATTTAATATGATTATTAATCAGCTAAGTTCTGTAAAACTGGACTTTGATGATGAGGTCAGGGCTCTTCTAATCCTTTGATCATTGCAAAAAATATGGAATGGCTTGGTCATGGCTATAAATAACTCTATCTCTGGTTCAAACACTCTAAAATTTGATGATGTTGTTGGTGTTATCCTTAGTGAGGAAATGCAACAGAAAAGCACAAGTGAAACATCAGGTAATGCGTTGACTGTGGAGAACAAAGAAAGACAAAATAATAGAGGAAAGTGATCAGGGAACCATGGGAATTCTAGGAAGGGAAGATCCAAATCCAGATTGAGAAAGATAGAGTTTTGGAATTGTGGGAAGAAAGGACATTTTAATAAAGATTGGAAAGCTCCAAAGAAACAAAGAGATGGACAATAAGAGAAAAATCAAGAAGCAAATGTAACAGGTGATGTGTTACAAGATGCTTTGATTCTTTCTGTAGATAATATTTTTGAGTCTTGGGTAGTAGATTCAGGGGCTTCATTTCATGCCATACCCCATAGAAAACATTTTATAGATTATGTTCAAGGTGATTTTGGACAGGTTCATTTGGGTGATGATGCACCATGCAAATTTGTTGAAATGGGTAAGGTACAAATAAAGCAAACGAATGGAAACCAATGGTTATTGAAAGAGGTAATACATGTACCATATCTAAGGAAAAATCTAATTTCAACATGTCAGTTAGAAAGTGAAGGTCATATATCTATATTTAGATATAAAATGTGAAAGGTCGCCAAAGGATCATTGGTGATAGAAAAAGGAGAGAAGGTAGGTACATTGTATTTATATACTACTAATATTGACTCTTATATCTCTTTAGCTTCTACATGAGTGGATACGGCATTGTGGCATCATAGACTTGGACATATGAGTGAGAAGGGGGAGCAGATACTTCACGAAATAAATTTGTTGCCAAATATTAAACAAATTGATTTGGATTTATGTGAGCATTGTGTTTATGGAAAATAGAAGAGAGTCATATTTCTCAGAGTTGGAAAGGTAAAGAAGAATGAAAAATTAGAGCTTGTGCATACAAATGTATGGGTACTAGATTAGGTATAATCTCTTGGTGGCTCTTGTTATTATGTTACTTTTATTGATGATGCAACTAGAAAAATGTGGGTTAATTGCATTCGACAAAAATATGATGTTTTTGATACTTTTAAGAAATGGAAAGATTTGGTTGAGAATGAGACAGGAAAAAGGTTTAAGTGTCTCATATTAGACAATGGAGGTGAATATTGTAGCAAGGTGTTTGATGATTATTGTTCATACCATGGGATTCATAGAGAGAAGATAGTTCTAGGAACACCACAAGAAAATGGTGTGTCATAAAGGATGAACAGGACAATCATGGAGCGTGTAAGGAGTATGAGATTACATGCAGGGTTTCCCTTACAATTTTGGGAAAATGTTGTAGACGTTGTTGTTTACTTGATAAACAGAGGATCTTCAAGTTCTTTGAATGGTGGCATTCCAGAGGAGGCATGGACAAGTAAAAAGGTAAACTATTTTTTTTTAATACTTTTGATTGTGAAGCATTTGTTCATATTGATAAAGAAAATAGAACAAAGCTTGAGGAAAAATCTAAGAAGTGTACCTTTATTGGATACAGTGTTAATGATTTTTATTATCGCTTATGGGATTATGATTTGCGCAAAATCATTAGGATTAGAGATGTCAAATTCAATGAGAAGGTTATGCATAAAGATCAGTTGCGGGGAAGGAAATAGGAAGAAGAAAAACCAGAATACACAATTCTTGATGAGATCACTGAAAAATAAACTCTAAAGGTACCAAAAAATCAAAATGTACAAAAACAGGAGCAACATGTACCTCAAAATCATACAAGTGTTCTTAGAAGATCTACCAGTTTAAGTAGACCCCCTGAACAATACTCTCCTTCATTGTATTATTTATTGTTGAATGATTCTGGTGAACTAGAAAGTTATGAAGAGGAAATGCAGGTAGACACTAAAAAGAAGTGGAAGCAAGGCATGAAAGATGAAATGGATTCCTTGGTAAATAACCAAACTTAGGATTTGGTTCAATTGCCTTCAAGAAAAAGAGCATTGCATAATAAATGGGTTTATAGGTTGAAGGAAGAAGATGGAGGAAAAAAGTGGTACAAGGCTAGACTTGTTGTAAAGGGGTTTGCACAAAAGAAAGGTATAGATTTTGATGAAATATTTTCTCCTGTTGTTAAAATGACTTCAATTAGGACTATTTTAAATCTTGTGGTGGTAGAAGATTTGCATCTTGAATAGTTAGATGTAAAAACAGTTTTTCTCCATGGGGATTTGGATGAAGGGATTTATATGCAGCAGCCACAGGGGTTTGAGATCAAAGGGAAGGAAAGTTTGGTATGTAGGTTGAAGAAGAGATTTTATGGCCTAAAGAAAGCTCCATGGTAGTGGTATTTGAAGTTTGACAGGTTTATGACAGAACAAGTTTATAGTAGATGTCATTTTGATCACTTTGTTTATTTTAAAAGACTAGAAAATGGAAGTTATATTATCTTTCTATTGTATGTATATGACATGCTTGTTGCACGGTCTAATATGAAATGTCTAATATGCAGGATATAAATGTGTTCAAGAAGAAATTAGCTAATTCATTTACAATGAAGGATTTGGGTGTTGCAAAGAAAATCCTTGGTATGAGAATAACAAGAGACAGGAAAAATCACAAATTGACATTGTCTCAGGGTGAGTACATAGAGATGGTATTGGAGAGGTTTAGAATGCAGAATGAAAAACCAATTAGCACACCTTTGGCCAGCCATTTCAAATTAACTAAGGAAATGTGTCCCAAGACACATGAGGAGATAGAATACATGTCCAGGGTCCCTTATTCATGAACAATTGCAATATTGATGTATGCAATGGTTTTCACAAGACCAAATATTTCACATGCAGTGGGAGTTGTGAGAAGGTATATGAACAATCCAGGTAAAGAACATTGGGAGGCAATAAAGTGGATTCTCAGGTATTTGAGAGGCATTGCTACTCATGCATTATTTTTTGGAGGTTAAGACATTGTTCTACAGGGATATGTTGATTCAAATATGGAAGGTGATAAATATAGCAATAGGAGCACCACATGGTATGTTTTTATTGTAGGTGGAACAACAGTAAGTTGGATTTTGAAACTGGAAAAGGTTGTTGCACTTTCAACAATGGAAGCATAGTATGTTGTTGCTACAGAGGCTAGTAAAGAGATGATTTGGTTACAGAGGTTTATGGAGGAATTGGGAAAGAATCGGGAGAATAGAAGGTTGTACTGTGATAGAGTGAGTTCCATTCATCTTGCAAATAACTCATCCTTCCATTTGAAAACTAAGCATATGTTGGATTACTGAGAGGGGGGGTGAATCAGTAATAGTGCAATTATAATCCTTTTTTATCAAAATTGATCCAAGTGTTATATCAAAGTAGTATTATTATCCAATAATGAGCAATAAGAAAAGAACAATCACACACATAGACAGTACACCAGTGTTTTACGTGGAAACCCAAATCAGGAGAAAACCACAAAATGCTTTTTCTTATATGTATTGAAGAATTACATTCATTGGAAACACCAACTTCCTTTGTTTTTCAGCTGCAATTGGAAGGAGGCTCCAACCCCATAGATTTTAAGGCTACAACCTAAGGGAAGATCCAACTCCCCAATTCTCTGGCTACAACCAGAAGGAGGCTACAACCCCCTATGTTCTTCAGCTACAACCGAAAGGTGGCTACAACCACCTATCATTGCCTCGTCCTGCCACCCTGAAGTAGAAGTAGAATGATGGAAACACTGTCAACCTATCACTGTGAGATATACCACTATAAACTTGTACCAATAAATCTGAACCATGCATCAACCATGCATCAACATGTACCTCAACCTGTAATCAACATGTACCATAAACAAGTGCATAAACCATGCACCAACCTGTACCAAATAACTTGTAATCAACCTGTACCATAAACAAGTGCATCCAACCATGTACCAAGTATGTACCAATTATGTTTCAACTACTCATCAACTATGACTTATCAATATGTACCAACATCATCAACTATACACCTCATGTATGTACCGACATCATCAACTATACACCTCATGTATGTGCC
>SNQJ01S0042990.1:167550-184929 GCA_010110895.2 Picea sitchensis | reverse complement strand
TGGGGTCTCCAACTTCTCATGGCCATAACTCTCTAACCGTGAGGAGTTATGTGACATTCTACATACCACCGGAAATGGAATGACAAGAACTATACATCTAGAATAGTTTCCCTTAAAAATTAAATATCCTTCATCACATTATTCCACAATTAAGCATGGGTTCTCTTACTCCTCAAAGTGTCTTCCCGTGAGGGCTTTCACCATAAGGGGGCCACTTTGGAGTTCATCCATATTTATTTCTTATCAACCATGACAAGAAAATAATGAGTCATATTTACATCAAAAAATATTGGGTCCATTACCCAAACCTTTGTGTTGTGGGGATTTCTTCAAGGGTTGAAATCAATGACAACCAACCTTAATCAACAACATATACAACTCATGTACCATTCTATACGATCAGTATTGGAAGATGGACATTTGAAGTTGGAAAAAAAACATACTAGCCAGAATCTTGCACACATGTTAACAAAGGGAGTAACCAGGGAGAAATTGAGTTCCTTCTCAATTTCAGTTGGCCTTCAAGCATGAAGGTGAAGATGAGAAATTTTCCAAGTCCATGGTGGATCATAGTCCAATATGTACATCAGCATTGGAGTTGTTGTGATCAGTCTCCATGTGGGAGATTGTTGGTTGTGGAGCCTAATTATATTCCTGATTTAGAGGTCTTTGTTTTCAATCGTGTTTATACACTATGAATATTGTACACCCCTCCACACAGGGGGGTTTCAGGGGGGGATTTCCCACCCTACGGGGTCCAGGGGCCAGCGAGGGTTCGGGGGAGAAGCCCTCGAAGGAAAAATTGTCTTATAAATGTATATTCTAATTGCATAGTCAATCTTGACCATTCATCATTAAGTCACAGATCTCACGGTAGAGATTATGTTAGGGTTTTTTTCCCTAGAAGGAAACCCTATTTTATGAGGGAATTGTATTGCGGTTGTGTATTATTGTGAATATTGTATTTTGAGAGAGGAGACTCTGAGAGAGAGAAGAGAAATTTATGGCGGGTTTGTTGTAGGTTGTATCCTTTCATTTTGTTGGATAACAAAAATGAAGGACCTAGAAATATCTTTGGTGGATGTAGCCCACACTAGGTGAACCATGTATATCTGTGTCTCTATTGTATTGTGTGTCTTTTGTGTTTTATTTCCACATTTGTTTTATTTTATTTCTCCATGTTCCTATTTTTCTAACAACCCTGGCACAACACTGATGAATGTCGCTCAAAACAATCATTGGTGGTCGAGATCAAAGAAAAAGATCTGAACCCTTATTCATAATCTGATTTAGAAAAATAATGGAAGGATACAGATCATCGACGCAAACCCCACTACCACTCTTGCAACCACAATGATACAACCAAAAGAACCATTAGATACTGAAGAGGGGGGGCGCCTCTTCCATTCATAGATGTGGATAAAGGGGACCCTGTTTCATTTTATTGTTGATAGTGGAAGCCAAAAGAACCTCATCTTAGTAGAGGTCGTCAAACAGTTGGAATTGCCAACGACACCATACCCGCAGCCATACAACATTGGGTGGCTTCGCTAGGGACGAGATTTTTGTGTTAGCCAATAGTGTCGGTTATCCTACAGCACCAAGCCCTTCAAGCATGAGCTATTGTACGATGTTGCCCCGCTGGATGTATGAGATGTTCTTTTGGTCCAACCATATATGTGGAAGCACCATGTTTTTTATGAGTCTCGACCCCATAGTGTCATTGTTACTATGGGGAATCACCTCTATAGGATACCATAGGTAGTTCTAACTACTGTTTTGAAAAAACAGTGCAACAAAGTCATCTCTCATATGACAAAGTTTATTTTCTTCACAATTTGGGCAGAAGGTGAATAGAAGGAAATTGTGACAACTACGGCTTCGATCCAAGCCCCTTCTATCCAGCAGAAGCAGGTCGACAAGATTGAATCAAAGCACAAAGATTCATTATGCACACCATCATATCATGTAGTCAAACTGGTTAAAAAGGTCCAAACCCTCCAACATCAAGTTTGCGACAGCCTTCCATAATCCAAGTAGCGCAACTTCTCTAGAAAGGCAAGAAGCTCAAAAACGTTTTGATTCAACAAACTCTTCCCCATCTCCCACGGGAATTCAATGCAATGGAGACCATTATTTCCTAAGGCGGGAGGATTGATCCAAATGGATATTGGTGGCCACCTACCTATTTCACTGGCTCAAGGAACAATTTTCCATTTAGGCAGTATTTTACATTTTTTCGAGTCCCAAACTTTTGGGGTGGTTTTGAGGCCCTAAATGACATTTTTTTGGACTTTTGGGGGGGCAGGGGTTCCTTACAAGATATCCTAACCCCCGGCGGAAGTTGTAAATAGAGGATAGACCTTTTTTGACAAGGTATTGAATGCCCCAAATGAATATCGTATGAAAAAATTATCTCATCGGGAAGTTGACGTATCAACTACCCCCATCGGGGCCCGCAAACCTTTTGGCTTTTCGTCTTCCAAGGTTAGGGTTTTGGATTTTCATTATGTTAAAAAGGCCTTTGGAGCCTCATTGTAAACATCATCATATTCTTATTGCGAATGAGTGTAGTAGTCACATCTCTTCTCAAAGTGAAGTTCTCACCATTCTAACGAGTTCATTCACTATGTATTTTTACAATTTTGTACGTTTCGATCATTCATAAAAAAATTGTATTATTGTATATCTGTGCCTCTTGTTATATATATATGTTATATTATTGTCTCTCTTGAAATATATCTGTATATTTATTTGTTATATCTTCGCTCTCATTTCGTGCTCAAAATAATCTAGATCAGTGGTATTAGAGCATGTTGCTCTTGGTCATTTTTTTCAATGCATGTCCCTGACGAGGTCCAAGTATAGAAAGTTGGGTCTCAATCTTGTCTCTCTTGAGGACAATCGCTCTTGCACACCCAAAAGAGAAATGATGGAGTAGAATATTTTATTAATTTTTTCCTTGAGCAAGCTCTCACGCGACAGAGGAACAAAATGATGGAGAATGTTTCCCAAACCCTTCGACGGCTATTGATAACAGCAAATGTGTCTTCATCAAGAAGCTACTTTAGAGGCACCGCTCCTTTCAAGGTACAAGTTAGTTTTGATATTCTTGTAATTGAAGGTCAGATAGATGTGGATGCTCTGGAAAAAGGGTTAAACCTTCTAGAAGTATATTTCTCTGTGCATAATTTTTTCGACAGGGAAAAGATCACCTTCGGGCTCATTAAGGCTCTCCCCCATGTCAAAAAGTGGTGGGAGACTTACTGTGAGAAAATTTCCACAGAATATTATGTAATGTTCGAGGCCGAACCCACTTGGGAATATTTCATAGATGTCATCAAGGAACAATATTGCCTTGTTGGAAACTGTGAAGACCAGTACTTAAGATGGACCACACTGCGTCAAGAGAGGGGCCAAGTAGTGCCAGAGTTCACCAATACCTTCCCTACCTTGCACACCAAGTTGGGTATCAAATATTTTGAACGGCATTTCATTCTGAAATATTGTGGGCCTCTAAATAGGTACATCCAAATGGAGTTTATGGACATCTCATCGCTAGAAGGTTCTTATTGATATATTGTCAAAATAGAGTAGAAAATTAAGCACCAGAACAAATGAGAGTTCAGGTATGCAAATATGTAACAACAAAAGTATGGTAAAGATGGCCCTAAAAACCATCCTCTAGAAAACTAGTCCAAGCCATAGGAAATATGGGTGATGGAAAGATGAAGAAGGACATTGTAAAGTGGTGCGATTTCTGCAAAATCCCCTGGCACAACATTGATGGATGTCACTCAAAACAATCATTAGTGGTCGAGATCAAAGAAAAAGAGTTGAACCATGATTCAGAATCTGATTCAAAAAATAATGGAAGGAGACAGATCATTGATGCAGACCCCACTGCCACTGTAGAAACCACAACGATTCAACCAGCAGATCCTGAAGAGGGGGAGCACCTCTTCCATTCATGAATGCGGGTAAAGGGAACCATGTTTCATTTCATTGTTGATAGAGGAAACCAAAAGAACCTCATCTCAGTAGAGGTCATCAAACAATTGGAATTTCCAACAACACCACACCCACAGCCATACAACATCGAGTGTTCATAGTGTCAGCTATCCTACAGCATCAAGCCCTTCAAGGTTGAGGTATTGTGCGATGTTTCCTCGTTGGATTTTTGTGATGTTATTTTGGGCCATCCATATATGTGTAAGCGCCATGTTGTTTATGAGTCTCGACCATGTAGTGTCATTTTTGTTCTGGGGGATCATCTCTATATGATACTAGAGGTAGTTCTAACTATTGTTTTGACAAACAAAGGCATCAAATTCATCTCTCGTATGACAAATTTTAGCTTCTTCATGATTCGAGCAGAAGGTGAACAAAACAAAATTGTAACCACTATGACCCCGGGTGAGCCACTTGCCTTGGTGCAAGAGTTTCCCTGCTTTGAAAACCCGATAAATCTAGATCCTTTGCTAGTGAGTGCCCTTGACCTGTTTGTCCATGATCTGATCAGTGGATACCTATTCCATGAAGTTATGGTTGAGATATGTTGGTTTCAATTGTTCTATTATCTCCGAGGTGTCCAATAATGGTGGAAAATAAGGTCAAAGGATGTCCACATTGAACACTGGGTGAAATCCAAGGAAGGGGGGAAGGTTGAGCCCGAAAGAATTGTTACCCATAGCCTTGGTGATGGTGTAAGGTCCCTAATGGAGTGGATGAAGCTTTTGACGAGGCCCTATAAGGCGTTATTTCTGCAAGTGCAACCAAAATTTGTCTCCCACCTGAAACTGGTGTGGCACAAAGTGTTGATCATGGCGTTGCTTTTACTTGGCATTGGACTTCTGTAAAATATCCTAAACCTATTAGAGGATGTGTTGGATCCTCTCAATGAATCGGGTGAATTTTTCAACTCCATTTGGATCATGCGACGAATATTCCTGGGTGGTCGCAAGGGGTAGTGAAACATCCATGGGACCCAGTGGTTGAAATCCCAACACCACCTGAAAGGGGTTGTGGTTGGTTGAGATATGTATGGATTTGTTGTAGCTGTGTTGAACATAGGGAAAACTCTCATTATAGGTGTGAGGGTTCTTGGAATTGTACATGTGCAGGATGTGCACGATCATCTGATTGACGACCTTGGTTTGTCCATCCATATGGGGGTGGAATGTAGTGGACTTGGTGAGCTTGGTGTCCAGCAGTGACCAGAGGCTCGACCAGAATGTGTTGAGGAATTGGTTGTCCTGATATGAGCTAATGGTTTGTGGGATCCCAAAGTGTACCCACACTCATTCAAAGAAGAGCTTGGAAGTGGCCTCCACTGTGATTATCTTCTTACAGGCAGCCAGAATCGCCATCTTGGAAAAGCGATAAACAAGCACAAAAACATAGTCATTTCTCCCCTTGGTGGATGAAATGCCTGACATGTAGTCCATTGGGATGGATTCCCAAGGCCTATCAGGAGTAGGCAGAGGAGTTTACATGCCTTGTTTCTTAATGGTCGGTTTAGCAATAAAACAGGAAGTGCAGGACCGGATATACTTGTTGACATCCTGTCGTAGTTTTGGCCAGTAGAAATGTCACTGCAACACTACCATTGTCTTTTCCATGCCGAAGTGTCTTCCCACCTAACAGTAGTGGGATTCCAAAATCATATTCACTCACTCGCTTGATGGAACACAGATATGTCCTAGATGGCACAACATCTCGTCTTGAAGATGGAAATTAGTGGCAGCTATGTTTGCGCCCAGCATCTAATAGGTGTTGGTGAAGTCAGGATCTGTCTCATAGAGGTGCGACCATCCGGAGGTCTTGTGGTCGTAAGATTCTAACACTATAGTGAGTTCCACAACTGGAGGTCGCCTAAGGAAACCCGTGACTCCATTGGTACTTCTAGTTTTATCCTCGATGTTGAGGTGGAACTGTTGAAAATATGTGGACCACTTCTGATGGTGGTCATTTTGTAATTTTCCTTGTGTCTGCATGAATTGCAACGACTTACGATTAGTATGGATGATTGTATCCTTCCCGAGAATGTAATGCCTCCACTGGTGGCAGGCTTGCACAATGGAGTACATTTCTTTGTCGTAATTAGGGTACTTACAGATGACATCTAATAGTGTCTCACTATGATAGGCCATGGTGTGGCTACGCTGAGTGATGACTATGCCCACAACATAGTATGAAGCATCTGTCTCGAACTCAAAGGGTTGTTGCAGGTTAATTAATTAAAGCATTGAGGTTGAGAATAAGTGTTGTTTTAGATCATCGAATGCTTTCTATTGGGACAGGACCCAAACAAATTTTTCCTTGCCACCACCCCTGGTTATTTGGCTGAGGGCCCATGCGATATGGGAGAATCCCAACATGAACCTACGATAGAAATTGGCAACGCCTAAAAAGCTTCGAAGCTCATTGAGCGTGGTTGGGTATGGCCAGTCACGGATGACTTGGATATTAGCTGGATCAACCTTCACACCATGTGCATCAACAATGTATCCTAGGTATCGGACCATGTCCATGCCAAACGATCATTTTTCCAAGTTGGCATATAACTTGTGTTGTTGCAAAGTGCGCAAAACTTGTTGAATATGTTGCAAGTGTTTTGTGCAAGTCTTGTTGTAACACCCTATTTCCCCCAATCTGTAAAAATAACTATATTGGCCAAGAACTATGGAAAACACAAAAGATGTGAATGTTTAATTTGACGAACCTTTGTATAGAAGGTCGATGAATGTAAATTATGTTATGATTATGTGTTGCATGACTATTGGGAGGGGGATGTGCTAAAAGAGACAACGATGCATAATGAAAGGTGGTGGAAGGGACCTGGAATGGTTGTGCTAACTTCCACCGGGCCAGTATCGTACTGGTTTTTACTTGCTCAAAGATCAAAGCATCTCTCTGACCCTGGAATGGATTTCCCATCAGATAGGTAGGTAGGGAGTCTCCTCAAGAGTTAATGAGGGGATGGGGGTGAACCACCCATCCGTAATAGCCCCTAGACCTGACCATGGACAGGGAAATTTGCGCCACACACAATCTTGCAGAGAAAAAGGCAAGAGAGGAAGTGTGGAAGGAGGAGGAAAAAGAGGGAAGAGCACGCGCAACAAAGATAGCGGAAGAGAACCAAGAGAAACTTGAGAAATACAGGGAGTTCTGAATAGAGGAGAAGGAGAGTAACCTTCGTCCTTGACTTTCGTTGAGCCGAAATTAGGAGACTGAATCTCGAGCATCGTGGTCTAGCTCGGGGGTGGCTAGTGGTAAATCCATTTGGAGTCACTAAGCCTACGGTTGGGTGGAAATGAGAACCCCTCTCAGAAGTCGCGTCACACCTGGTGTTTTTCTGATAAGTGTTTATATCTCGTATCTTGAATTGAATATAATGGATGCATTCTCATGTTTGTACACTCATAAATGATTTATGTATAGAAGTTTTTGCCTAGTGTTTTGATCAGAAATAATGGATGCATGCTTATACTTATATGACCATAATCGGTTTATGTATAGAATGAATAAGTTCATATTACAAGTCTGTTCCCTTGAGATTTGTCCCATTTACTTGACTCACACTATGCCTTGGTTTGATTTCCCGAAGGCACCTCCTTCTAGGAAGTTCCCTCGCATTCTAGAGCCGGAGTGAGTTCCTTGAAAGGACTACCGTTTTAGTAAACATACGAGCTTACTTCACCCCTGTCACAAAGTTCATAGCTCGGTAATTTAGGAAGGCCTTTCAGTCAGGTCACCAAACTTGGGGATAATTACCCATGAACCTGTTGAAGGATTTTGTGATCTAAGTTTGGAAACCTTGTACAAGAGAGAGTGGTTCCCTCAAGTTTTCGACGTTTCAACGTTTCAGCATTTCGGCACATGGGAAACCCAAGGGTAAGACCCTTCATCTTTGCCAGTCACGAAATCCCGATATTTGAAACCCCGAATCAGTTTTAGCGTGAATGCGTTTTCGGCATTTCGGCGTTTCGGCACCCGGGAAACCCAAGGGAAAGTTCCCTCGTATTCTCCAATCGCGAAATCCTGGTATGCGAAATCCCAAATCAGATTAAGCGTGAATGGGTTTTGGTGTTTCGATGTTTCAGCACCCGGGAAACCCAAGGGCAAGTTCCCTCGTATTCGCCAGTCGTGAAATCCCGATATGAGAAATCCTGAATCGGCTTAAGAATGAATGGGTTTCGGCGTTTCGGTACCCGAGAAACCCAAGGGAAAGACCCTTCGTCTTCGCTAGTCACAAAATCCCGGTATGCGAAACCCCAAATCAGTTTTAGCCTGAATGGGTTTTCAGCGTTTCGGCATTTTGGCACCCGGGAAACCCAAGGGAAAGTTCCCTCGTATTCGCTAGTCGCAAAATCCTAGAATGTGAAATCCTGAATCAGCTTAAGCGGGAATGGGTTTCAGCGTTTCGACACCGAGGAAACCCAAGGGCAATTTCCCTCGTAGTCGCCAGTCACGAAATCTCAGTATGCGAAATCTCGAATCGGCTTAAGAGTGAATGGATTTCAGCGTTTTGGTACCCAAGAAACCCAAGGGCAAGACCCTTCATTTTCGCAAGTCGTGAAGTCCCGGTACACGAAATCCCGACGCGCTCTGTTGATGATCCCTAGGTCACCGGACAGGGTCTTGTGGTAGGAAGGAGGAGTCCCAAAATAATCTGGACCGTCAGTTTGTAGGGACACATGGCGAAGATCTAATGTCATCAGGGTTTTGAAGATTGGGGAAATAGGAGTGAAGACCTCGCCAAAATCCTAAAAGGTAGAATGTCGATATTTAATCGGGGTCATTGATCAAGTCGATGATCTGGACCATAGATCTGGATGATACCGGGCTTTCGGGTTCCAGGGATTCGAAAGGGAAAGGAGGAACGCTTGCATCGCGATTTCCCGAATCGTGAAACCTCGAAAGCATTTAGAGGACCAGCACCAGGCCATAGGACCGGTCGTATGAAAAGAGACCCAAGGGAGGAGCTAAGGATCTGTTAGACCCTTTCAGGTTTCGGCATTTCGAAAGACAAAGAACAGGGGCATGCTTGCATCACGATTCCCTGAATCGCGAAAGCCGGAAGCACATTTTTTGTAAGGCCTGTGTTCATAGCCAACAATCACATGGGGGAGGATAAGGGAAGGTAAGTTATGCGCTAGGCCCCATAGTAATTCAGGTATTTTGTTCCTCGAAGAAAAGATGTGAAGAAAAAAAAAAAAAAACTTAGTTGTCGTAGTGGGTGTGTGACAAATTGGTATCAAAGCATGGTTACAACACTTGGCCTGCTTGGCCTCATGAATGAGTTGCACAGAAACTCCATGGGAAGTACTCTTAAAATAAGTAACCCTCTACCTTAACCCCCTTTATCAAAAGCCGAAGTTAAGAATGAAATTTTCCTATTGTGTGTATGAATTTGAAAAAATATATATATATGAATTATGTGTTGATTGTGAATGAATATAATGGTGACTAACAACAAGTGTTTTTCTTGCACAACAAGTAGACGATCAACCACAGGAAACTGCAGACAAATAGAATGGTGACGCACCATGAAGTGGGGGATGCCTCCCACAATAGAGATGAAGAGTCTGACGAAAGGAGAGGGGTAGAGACCCCTCCAGATCTAGCTGAGACTGTGAGAAGCCTCATGGTCGAACAACAAAGCTTCAAGGCAAACAATGAGAGGTTGATAAAAGAGCAAGAGAAGCAAACAGAAACTAATGCAGTCTTGTTGCAGAGCTTATCCGACATACAAAGACAATTGCAGCATGGACCTGACACCAGTCACGCAAACCAACGACAGACAAAGAGAAGTCGAATCCCACCTAGGATACGGAAACATGCTCCTTTAAGTGGCCACACTGGGAGGAGCACCTCGAGAAAGGTTCACCCTAGAGATAAGGGACAAGCGTCGGATGATTCCCCTGGAAAGGAAACTAGCAACTCGGAGGGATCTTCTAGTAGCAGAACTAGTTCTTATTCCCGAAGAAAACGGAAGAAGTGAAATCATTCCAAAAATCATAATCTTGAAGAATTCAATAAGGCCAAACCACCCTCTTTCGATGGTGAAATAAATAAGGGAGAGGAAGCAGAGGCCTGGCTGCTTGGACTAAAGAAGTATTTCAGAGTCCATGAATTCTCGGAAAATTTGAAGGCCCGAGTAGCCACTTTCAAACTAAATGGGAAGGCTTCCATTCGGTGGGAAGACCTTAAGAACGTAAAAGGGATTCATGAAGGAGACCTATCTTGGGAATGGTTTGAGAAATACTTCAGGAAGAAGTATCTGTCGGAAAAGTATTTCGACGAAAATACTAAAGAATTCTATGAACTCAAGCTAGGGCAACACACCATAGAGGAATATGTTAGCAGATTCCTCGAATTGCTGAGGTACGTACCCTATATAAAAGAAGAAAAGGAAAAGGTGAAATGATTCTTCAGTGGACTACCTAAGGACTATCAAAACAGGATTGAGTTCGACGAGCCAAAGACCCTAGAAGATACTATCTGAAAGGCAAGATATTGTTATGAACAACTTGAGCATCGGACAGAACCTCATGAAGGCTGGAACCAGAAGAGTAGTTCGGGATTCCAGAAAAAGGGGTTTAAATCCCCAAGAGTTAAAAACTATAAAAAGGACTCAAGGATGAGCTTCCCAACCCGAAGTGTACACTAGCAGAATTTCCCCTCCCAGAGCAGGAATAAACCTTTTGGATCTACCCTAGGAAAGATTGATAACCTGAAGAAAGATCCCTTGAAATGTTGGGGTTATGGAGAAGAACATCTACTGAGGGACTGCCCGCACCGACAACAAAACAGTCGAAGAATTTACAACATTCATGAAGCTACCACTGTCAATGACGTGTCTAGGAGCATGCCGCAAATTTATGCAGCCTTGGATAATAAACAAGCTGGCCACCAAGCTTCAGTGGTGGAGATGGAAGGTATGATCACCAACCATCTAGTGTCTATTCTAATTGACACTGGTTGAAATTTAAGTTATATAGCCCCTAAGGCTGTTGATAAGTGTAAATTACAGCCACATAAACACGCCAAGCCATGGTTGGTACAGTTAGCCACCGGCACCAAAAGAAAGGTAATGGAGGTCATACCATCTTGCCAATTCACTATGGGTGAATTCCCCACCCAAGCAACCCTTAACGTGTTACCCCTAGTATCATATGACTTGTTGATTGGTATGGACTGGCTAGCCACATATAAAGCCAGACTGGATTGTTACCATAAAACCTTAGAATGTGTAAGTGAAGAATGAATAAGGATAACCCTTCGAGGGATCCAAAAACCTGTCTCGGTGAAACGAATATTAGCCCTTCAAATGAGAAAGTATTGCAGAAAGGGATGTCCACTATATGCGATACAGGTGTTGGAATCAGTTGAATATGACAAACCAAGCCTTGAAGACCATCCCACACTAAGAGAATATAGGGATGTATTTCTGGAAGAGGTACCGGGTTTACCTCTGAGAAGGGACATTGACTTCTCGATAGAACTTTCACCAAGAGCGGTGCCAGTGTCTAGGACACCCTATAGGATGAGCACACCCGAGCTAGTTGAGCTTAAATTACAACTAAAAGAAATGATGGACAGAGGCTATATCTGGCCCAGCGTGTCTCCATGGGGAGCACCAGTCCTATTTGTGAAAGAGAAAGACGACACCCTCCAACTGTGCATAGATTATAGACAACTCAATAAGGTAACCATAAAGAACAAGTACCCCTTACCCCGGATCGATGACCTATTTGATCAATTGGGAGGTGCTTCCATCTTATCAAATATTGACTTGAGATCTGGATACCATCAAGTCCAAATCAAGGGTGAAGACATCCACAAAAATGCCTTCAGGACGATATATGGTCACTATGAGTTTGTAGTAGTACCATTTGGATTGACCAATGCCCCTGCCACTTTTATGTGCTTGATGAAAAATGTGCTCAGAAAATTCCTAGACAAATTTGTACTGGCTTTTATTAACGATGTATTAATTTACTCCAAGAATAGAGAGGAACATGAGGAACATCTTAGACTTGTGCTTCAAGTACTAAGAGAACATCAGCTCTATGCCAAATTTAGCAAGTGCAACTTTTTCCAGAAGCAAATACATTACTTGGGACATGTCATATCTGAAGAGGGAGTAGCAGTAGATCCTAACAAGATCAGGTCTATCATGGAATGGCCTACCCCAAAGGACGTTTCGGATATCAGATCCTTCATAGGCTTAGTAGGATACTATAGGATATTTATAAAAGGATTCTCCAAGATTGGTTGTCCAATCACTACCCTCCAGAAGAAGGGAGCTAAATTCACGTGGACACAAGAATGTGAAGAAAGATTTCAATCCCTGAAACACCTTCTGACCCATGCACCCGTGCTGAAGATCGTTGATCCCGAAAATGACTTCCTCGTGTGCACAGATGCCTGTAAGGAAGGGCTCAGAGGAGTCCTTTTACAAGGAGGAAGTGTAGTCTGCTATGAATCCTGAAAATTGAATGAGCACGAAGTCAACTATGTGACCCATGATCTAGATATGGCCACCATAGTGCACGCCTTAAAAATGTGGAGACATTACCTCCAGTGAAGGAAATTTGTACTTATGAAAGACCACTGTGGATTGCGATATATGTTCGACCAACCAAAGCTCAATGCCAGACAAGCTAGGTGGATGGCCCTCCTTAGTGAGTTTGATTTTGAAATCAAACATGTTAAAGGAAAGGAAAATAAGGTGGCCAATGCCCTTAGTAGAAGAATGAAAACAATTCACCTAGCAGCGATGAGCACCTGCGAGACGAATGTCAAAGAAAGAGTCAGGAATGCACAAGAAATAGACACATTCTTCCAGACCGTGACCTCGTACCTAGAGCAAGAACCCACTGGAATAAAGTATGAAGGCTACCAGATGATAGATGGAGGTCTGCTAACTTACATAAACAGATTGTATATTCCTGATTGTGACGACTTGAAGAGGTTCATTATGGATGAACTGCATAAAAGACCATATGTTGGTCACCCGGGATATCAGAAGATGATCACGGCCACTAGGAAACAATTCTATTGGCCTGGGTTAAAGAAATGCATAGCTAACTATTTAGCTAAGTGCCTATAATGCCAATAGGTTAAAGAAGAATACCGGCACCCAGCAGGATTATTACAACCTCTACCAATCCTGGAATGGAAGTGGGAAACCATTTCCATGGACTTCATCATCGGATTACCAACATCGACCAAACAGAATGACGCCATCATGGTAGTGGTGGATAAATTGAGCAAGTCTGTCCATTTTATCCCCGTCAAATCAACTTGCAAGGCAATAGATATCACCATCATATTCATGAAGGAGATATTCAAACTACATGGTATGCCTAAATATATCATGACTGACAGAGACAAGAAATTTACTTCCAACTTTTGGAAATCCTTGATGGTTGGTTTGGAGACCAAATTACTGTTTAGCACAACCTATCATCCTCAAACCAATGGAAAGACAGAAAGAGTGAACCAAATATTAGAATACATGCTAATAATGCATGTAATGAATCAACCCAAGAAGTGGGAAGATTACCTGCCACTAGTGGAATTCGCCTACAACAACGGCTACCAAGAATCCCTGAAGACGAGTCCTTTCGAAGTCCTCTATAGTAGACCATGCAACACTCCAGTCAGTTGGAGTAACCCTGTAAATAGAATTACTATTAGACCTGACATGCTGAAAGAAATGGAAAAACAAGTGATTCAGATAAAACAGAACCTGAAGGTCGCTCAGAATAGACAGAAAAGTTACGCCGACCGAAAGAGAACTCCAAGAGAATTCAAGACGAGAGACCACGAATATCTCAGAGTTAGGCCCAAGAAGAGTTCCCTGAGGATGGGAGTTTGTGCCAAGTTGGCACCTCGGTATTGCGGACCCTTTGAAGTTCTAGATAAAGTGGGACCTATAGCCTATAGGCTAGCACTTCCTCTCATAGTAAAAGCACATAATGTTTTCCATGTTCCATTATTGAAGAAATATGTACACGATTCTAATCATATAATTGACTGGTTTGTGATCCAGGTGGGACCGGAGGGATAATTCCTGCCAGTACCTCAATGCATACTGGACAGAAAGGAAACCCCACTCAGGAACCGAACCATTGCACAGGTCAAGGTGCAGTGGAAACATTTTGGCCTAGATGAAGCTACCTGGGAAATGGAAGATGCCATGAAACAGGCATATCTGATTTTGTTTACTTCTATAAATACACATCATATTGATAGATCGAACATCGAGGATGATGTTCCTTTAAGGGGGAGGGAATTGTAGCACCCTGTTTCCCCCAGTCTTTAAAAATAACTATATTGGCCAAGAACTATGGCAAACACAAAAGATGTGAATGTTTGATTTGACGGACCTTTGTATAGAAGGTCAATGAATGTAAATTATGTTATGATTATGTTTTGCATGACCGCTGGGAGGGGGATGTGCTAAAAGAGACCACGATGGCTAATGAGAGGTGGTGGAACGGACCTAGAATGGTTGCGCTAACTTCCACCAGGCCAGTACCGTACTGATTTATACTTGCTCAAAGATCAAAGCAGCTCTCTAACCCTAGAATGGATTTCCCGTCAGATAGGTAGGTGGGGAGGCTCCTCAAGAGTTAATGAGGGGATTGGGGGTGAATCTCCCATTCGTAACAGCCCCCAGACCTGACCACAGACGGGGAAATTCACGCCACACGCAATCTTGTAGAGAAAAAGGCAAGAGAGGAAGTGTGGAAGGAGGAGGAAAAAGAGGGAAGAGCACGCGCAACAGAGATCGTGGAAGATAACCGAGAGAAACTCGAGAAATACAGGGAGTTTTGAATAGAGGAGAAGGAGAGTAACCTTCATCCTTGACTTCTGTTGAGCCGAAAGTAGGAGACTGAATCACGAGCATCGTGGTCTAGCTCGGGGGTGGCTAGTGGTAAATCCATTTGGATTCACTGAGCCTACAGTTGGGTGGAAACGAGCACCCCTCTCAGCAATCGCGTCACACCTGGTGTTTTTCTGATAAGTGTTTATATCTCGTATCTTGAATATAATATAATGGACGCATGCTCATGTTTATACACTCATAAATGATTTATGTATAGAAGTGTTTGCCTGGTGTTTTGATCAGAAATAATGGATGCATGCTTATACTTATATGACCATAATCAATTTATGTATAGAATCAATAAGTTTAGATTACGAGTCCGTTCCCTTGAGATTTGTTCCATTTACTTGACTCACGCTATGCCCTGGTTTGATTTTCCGAAGGCACCTCCTTCCGAGAAGTTCCCTCGCATTCCAGAGTCGGAGTGAGTTCCTTGAAAGGACTACCATTTTAGTAAACATACAATCTTACTTCACCCCTGTCACAGAGTTCATAGCTCGGTAATTTAGGAAGGCCTTTCAGTTAGGTCACCAAGCCTGGGGATAATTACCCATGAACCCGTTGAAGGATTTTGTGATCTAAGTCTGGAAACCTTGCACAAGAGAGAGTGGTTCCCTCAGGTTTTCGGCATTTCGATGTTTCAGCGTTTCGGCACCCGGGAAACTCAAGGGCAAGACCCTTCGTCTTCGCCAGTCATGAAATCCCGGTATGTGAAACCGCGAATCAGTTTTAGTGTTAATTGGTTTTCGGTGTTTTGGCGTTTTAGCACCCGAGAAACCCAAGGCCAAGTTCCCTCATATTCGTCAGTCACAAAATCCCGAATCAGCTTAAGCGTGAATGGGTTTCGGTGTTTTGGTGTTTCGGAACCTGGGAAACCCAAGGGCAAGTTCCCTCATATTCGCCAGTCGCAAAATCCCGGTATGCAAAATCCTGAATCAGCTTAAGCGTGAATGGGTTTCGGCATTTCGGCACCCGGGAAACCCAAGGGCAAGACCCTTCATCTTCGCCAGTCACGAAATCCCGGTATGCGAAACCCCGAATCAGTTTTAGCGTGAATGGGTTTTCGTCATTTCGGCGTTTTGGCACCCGGGAAACCCAAGGGCAAGTTCCCTCATATTTGCTAGTCGTGAAATCCCGGTATGCAAAATCCCGAATCAGATTAAGCAAGAATGGGTTTCAGCGTTTCAACACCCAGGAAACCCAAGGACAAGTTCCCTCATATTCACCAATCGCGAAATCCTAGTATGCGAAATCCCGAATCGGCTTAAGCGTGAATGGGTTTCGGTGTTTCGGCACCCAAGAAACCCAAGGGAAAGACCCTTTGTTTTCGCAAGTCGTGAAGTCCTGGTACGCGAAATCTCGACGTGCTCTGTAGATGAGCCCTAGGTCACCGGATAGGGTCTTGTGGCAGGAAGGAGAGTCCTGAAAGAATCTGGATCGTTTGTTTGTAGGGACACGTGGCGAAGATCTAATGCCTCCAGGGTTCTGAATATCGAGGAAATAGGAGTGAAGACCCCGCCAAAATCCTGAAAGGTAGAATACTGAGATTTAATCCGGGCCGTTGATCAAGTTGATGATCTGGACCATAGATTCGGATGATACAGGGCTTTTGGGTTTCAGGGATTCGAAAGGGAAAGGATGAATGCTTGCATCGCGATTTCCTGAATCACGAAACCCCGAAAGAATTTAGAGGACCAGCACCAAGCCATAGGACCGGTCATATGAAAAGCGACCCAAGGGAAGAGCTAAGGATCTGTTAGACTCTTTCGAGTTTCGGCATTTCGAAAGACAAAGAACAGGGGAACGCTTGCATCGCGATTCCCTGAATCGTGAAATCCGGAAGCACCTTTTTGGTAAGGCCTATGGTCATAGCCAACAATCACATGGGGGAGGATAAGGGAAGGGAAGGTCTACGCTAGGCCCCATAGTAATTCGAGCATTTTGTTCCTCGAAGAAAAGACGTTAAGAAAAAAAAAAAAAATCTTAGTTGTCGTAGTGGGTGTGTGACACTTGTTGTATATGAGGATGTCATCTAGACACACCACCACAAAAGAATTAGTGAAATGTTGCAAGATATCGTCCATAATCCTCATGAAAGTTGTTGGGGGTTTTTTCAAACCAAACGGCGTGACCAGCCATTCAAAAATACCTTCTTTTGTCTTGAAGGAAAATTTCCATACATATGTATGTTCTATTGGGACCTGATGGTAGCCAAACTTCAGATCAATATTACTAAAGTATTTGGCCCCCTTCAACTGATCAAGGAGATCGTTGATTCAAGAAATTGGGTACCATTTCCTAACTACAATTTTATTTAGGGATTGGTAATCAATGCAGAGTCGCCAGGTCCCATCTTTTTTTTGCACCAATATGATTGGGCTTCCACAAGATGATGAGTTGGGTCAGATGTGCCCCTTGTGGAGTACTTCTTGGATCTAGCACTTGATGTCCTCATTTTCTAGCAGAGAGTGGTG
>SNQJ01S0042990.1:140676-167517 GCA_010110895.2 Picea sitchensis | reverse complement strand
CCCCCAGCTTCTAATTAATCATTAATTATGATTACCATGCTATGGCATGTGAACAATGTAAATGTATTATTGTTTATATTTCCAATAACTGACTGTGGGGATGCAGCCTTGATGTACTGACCATGATATCACTATAGAAAAGAGTGAGGAAACTGTATAGAGGGTTCATTAGGTCAAATGACCCAAATTCTCCTTGCTTAAATAATAAGCCTCGTCCTAATCCCAAAGAAAAATCAGTTAATAAAAGAAGGACTAGTGGTTCAACAATCAACTACCCCAATGAATGGAAGCATGAAGTGTCTAGTTGAGGAGATAGAAAATTGTTAGCCCGAAGTACCACAAAGTGAATTTTTCCTACAGGCCCAGATTAACCCAAGTTCCTTCTGACAGAAGGAATAGGATAGGTCCAGAACCTCCCTGGGGGGAAAAGGAGAAGGTGTGCAAGACTATAAGGAGACCATTTCCATAGGGGGGTGTGTGACCTAGATAGGAAAAGAGAAAAGAGGAGAATGTGTGAGGCTCTGGGTTTTTGCAGTAGATATGAAGGATTTGGTTGTTCTAGTTAAAAATGAGAGAGCAAGAGAAAGGATCTCTGAGAGTTTGTAGAAAACATGACCTGCAAAAAAGGTCGCAAGCTTGATGCTAAGGTAGCATCTGATAAACCTTGCAGAGGCTGTGAAAGAGAAGGAATCTCTCAGAAACTGCAAAAGTTCCCTAGTGATATCATGGATTGGCATGAGGGTGGCCAGAGAATTAAGAATGAATGCCTCTAAGCCAAGGGTTGGGTGGAAAGGAGAACACCCACGGTCATTTGGTCAGTGATCGACTGTAATAGATAAGTATTTCATATACCCTGTGTACTAGAATTGAAATGAGTGGTTGTATGTCTGTGTTTATGACTAAAATTTGCATTGCACGATTAATATTAGTAATGCTTATTGTTCATCTGTGAACCCCTGCATTTGAATGGTTTATGTTTGCCTCTACTTAGCAGCAAGAGAACTATTAGACATGGGCCTTCAAATGAAATTAGGAATAAGATTATGGTTTTTGTGCTGGTTGGAGAATCCTTAAGGGAATTATCCCAAGGATTAATTTTGTAATGAAAGAGTTGAGGCAGACTTCACTGGATTTCTTCACTCTCGTTGATCCCTTGAAAATACCTTTCCATATTTTAGAACTTAATTTTTGTGAGCGAAAGGTGCTTCCTTCAAACCATTCGTCTAAGAGACCATGGGCACATGCCCACGGTCTTAACCAAATATTGGCTAAGATTTATGAGTGTAGCCTTTAGAGCTTGACAAATTTCCATAAGACCAAATCCATGGAACCCTTCGCTACACTCAAAAAGGAGATAAGTTATTCGGGACTATGAGAGTCCAGATATCTGGGGTGAATGAACATTGCAATGTTCAAAACCAACTCAAGGCAACCTACTGGTACGATTACTAGTGAGGTTGATCAACATTTGGCGGTTTCCTTAACTATGACCGTGGGATATATCCCATCATTAAACCCCGATCCACAACTCGGTTGCAAAGTAACATGAGTCATAGATCTGAGGATGCTTCGAGATCTTCCCTAACTATTGGATCTACGTCGAGTTCAATCCAACGTTGACCACTCTTGGAGAAAAAGAGTGTTAAATGGGTGGAAACCATGAACGTCGAACTCGTGAAGTGAGGAAAACCATATATCTAAGGATATTCAGGATCTTCCCTGACTGTTGGATCTACCTCGTGGTTAGTTCGATGGTGACCACTTCGGGAGTAAAAAGGAAATTGCATAGCCAAACCCTCGAACGTCGAAGTCGCGAAGTGACGAGGACCGTTGATCCAAAGAAGATTTGGGACCTCTCTTGACCGTTCAATATAGACCGTGGTCAGTCTGGCGCTGACCACTGCGAGAGTAAAATGGAAATTACACAGCCAAACCCCCGAATGTTGAAGTCGTGAAGCAACAGAGGCCATAGATCTGGGGATCTACATGGACCTGAGTCGACCGTGGGATAAAATGTATTGGGAGGTTGCTGGCAGAAGTTCAGACTTCGAAGCTCTAAGTGATTTTGCAGGTAGGAGAAGCTAGAGACTCCCAGAGGCTGTCATTCCGGAGTGATGTGGCATGTTGACGTCACCTAGGGTGACGTGGACCCATGTTTGGCATGCCACGTGTCACCTTTAATCGTGATTTTTACAGACCTTATATGCCAATTGGAATGTGAAACGTGTCACCCACTGATAGGGCCACGTGTCATTTCCATATTTTACCACATGTTACCCCATGGTGCGTAGTTTCTTGACCTAATGGCTAATGGGACCCTGAGAGTTCGAGATTTCAGAACTTCTAGTGGCTTAGGGTATTATAACATATGCTCCAATAGGATCGAAGACCAGAGCCACGTGGCATGATTCTCAGGTTTCAGGACTCTGGAGGATATGCGAGTAGATAAAAGGGTGTTTAGTGTCAAAGCATCGAAGCGTCGAACTCTAAAATCCCTTAAACATATGCATTGAACGAGGAAGAATCTAAATCATTGGATTTAATGGTGGATTGATCTCCACCATAGATGCAGGAGTGCTAGGGAACTCTGGGACTTTGGGACTCCGGGAATGTTTCATACATGGACAGGAAGGATGAAGGGTCAAAGGCTTGGTAATCATGAAGGCACGGGGAACATTCCCTATAACCTCCCCTCCAGTGTCCATGTCATCGCTAAAGGATGACAACCTTGGTCGATTCCATGCAAGGTGGGATTGTACGAATGAGGTGAAACCATGTGGGTGCCACATGCCCTTTGACCAATGATGCTTGAAGAGCTTCGGAAGGGCATAACTTATATTAGGACCTGATGGTAGAAAAACTTCAAATTGATCTTACTAAAGCATTTTCCCCCCTTCAGCTAATCAAGGAGATCGTCGATTCGGGGAATCAGGTACCAGTTCTTGACTGTGATTTTATTTAGGGATCGGTAATCAATGCAGAGTCACCATGTCCTATCTTTCTTCTGCACCAACACGATTAGGCTTCCATAAGGTGATGAGTTGGGTCATATGTGCCCCTTGTGGAGAAGTTCTTGGATCTTATGCTTTATGTCCTCATTTTCTAGCAGAGAGTGGCGATAGACTGGCCCATTGGGTAGAGGTGCACTGCAATACTCATGTTTCCCCCAGCTTCTAATTAATCATTAATTATGATTACCATGCTATGGCATGTGAAAAATGTAAATGTATTATTGTTTATATTTCCAATAACTAATTGTGGGGGTGAAACCTTGAAGCATTGGCCATGATATCACTAGAGGAAAGAATGAGGAAACTATAGAGAGGGTTCATTAGGTCAAATGACCCAAATTCTCCTTGTTGAAATAATAAGCCTCATCTTTATTCCAAAGTAAAATCAGTTAATGAAAGAAGGACTGGTGGTTGAAAAATCAACTACCCCAATGAATAGAAGCATGGAGAGTCTGGATGAGGATATAGAAAATTGTTATCTCAAAGTACCACAGAGTGCAGTTTTCCTGCAGGCCCAAATTGACTTGAGTTCCTTCTAACAAAAGGAATAGGACAAGTCCATAACCTGGGGGGGAAAGGAGAGGGTGTGCAAGATAAGAAGGATACCATGACCACAAGGGGTGTGTGACCTATATAGGCAGAGAGAAAAGAGGAGAATGTGTGAGGCTCTTGGGTTCTGAAGAAGAACTGAAGGATTTAGTTGTTCTGGTTTAAAATGAGAGAACAAGAGAAAGGATCTCTGAGATTTTGTAGAAAACATAACCTGAGAAAAAGGTCGTGAGCTTGATGTTGAGGGACCATATGATAAACCTTGAAGAGGCTGTGACAGAGAAATAATCTCTAAGAAACTACAAAAGTTCCCTAGTGATATCATGGCTTGGCACGGGGGTGGCCAGAACGCTAAGAATGAATTCATCTGAGCTTACGATTGGGTGTAAAGGCGAACACCCATGGTTAGTTGGTTGGTTATCGACTGTAATAGATAAGTATTTCATATACCATGTGTAGTAGAATTGAAATGAGTGGTTGGATGTCTTTGTTTATGACTAAAATTTGCATTGCGTGATTAATATTAGTAATGCTTATTGTTCTTTTGTGAACCCCTGCATTTGAATGGTTTATGTTTTCTTTTGCTTAGTAGCAAGAGAACTATTACACATGGATATTCAAATAAAATTAGGAATAAGATTATGGTTTTTGTGTTGGTTGGAAAATTCTTAAGGGAATTTTCCCAAGGATTGGTTTTGTAGTGAAAGAGTTAGGGCAGACTTCGTTGGAATGCTTCAGTCCCATTGATCCCTTGAAAATACCTTTCCTTGTTTTAAAACATAAGTTATGTGAATGGAAGGTGCTTCCTTCAAACCAGCCGTCCAAGAGACCGTGGGATCATGCCCACGGCCTTAACCAAATATTAGCTAAGAGTTATGAGTGTAGCCTCTGGAGCTTGAAAACGTTCCATAGGACCAGGTCCATGGAACCCTTCATTACACTCAAAAAGGAGATAAGTTATTCGGGACTCCAAGACTCTGGAGATCTGGGGTGAATGAACATTGCAACATTCAAAACAAACCGAAGGAAACCTACTGGTATGGTTACCAGCGAGGTTGAAAGACATTTGGCGGTTTCCTTAACTGTGACCATGGGATTTGTCCCTTCATTAAACCATGATCCACTACCCGGTCGCAAAGTAACACGAGTTGTAGATCTGAGGATTCTTCGATATCTCCCCTAACCATTGGATCTACATCAAGTTCAGTCTGGCATTGACCAATCCTAGAGAAAAAGAGTGTTTAATGGGTGGAAACCCTAAACGTCAAACTCGTGAAGTGAATAGAAACGTAGATCTGAGGATATTCAGGATCTTCCCTGACTGTTAGATCTACGTCGGGGTCATTTCGGTGCTAACCACTCTAGGATTAAAAAGGAAATTACATATCCAAACCCTTGAATGTCAAAGTCGTGAAGTGACAAGGACCATCGATCAGAAGAAGCTTCAGGACCTCTCTTGACCGTTCAATCTAGACCGTGGTCAGTCCAGGGTTGACCACTCTAGGAACTAAAAGGAAATTGCATAGCCAAACCCTCAAACGTCGAAGTCGCAAAGCAAAAGAGGCTACAGATCTGGGGATCTACGTGGACCTGTCTCGACCATGGGATAAAAGGTATTGGGAGGTTGTTGGTAGGAGTTCGGACCTCGAAGCTCTGGGTGATTTCACAGGTAGGAGAAGCTAGAGACTTTCGAAGGTTGTTAGTCTAGAGTGACATGGCTCATTGACGTCACCTAGGGTGACATGGACCCATGTTTAGCATGCCATGTGTCACCTTGAATTTCTCTTTTTACAGACCTTATATGCCAATTGGAACATGACACATTTCACCCATTGATTGGGCCACATTTCATCTCCATCTTTTACCACATGTCACCTCCTGGTATGTATTTGCTTGACCTAATGGTTAATGGGACCCCAGGATTTCAGGAGTTCAAAACTGTGAGAGGCTTAGGGTGTTAGAACATATGCTCCAATAGTGTCAAATACCAAAGCCACGTGGCAAGATTCTGGGGTTTCAGGAATCCAGAGGATATGTGAGTAGAGAAAAGGGAATTTAGTGTTAGAGTGTCGAAGCGTCGAACACTGAAATCCCTTAAACCTATGCGTTGAACGAGGGAGAATCTCAACCATTGGATTTAATGATGGATTGATCTCCACCATAGATGTAAGAGTGCTAGGGAACTCCAGGAATTCAGGACTCCGAGAATGTTTCAGACATGCACATGAAGGATGAAGGGTTGAAGGACCGGTAATCATTAAGGAACGGGGAACATTCCCTATAACTGCCCCTCCAATGGCCATGTCATCGCTAAAGGATGAAAACCTTGGTCGATTTCCTGCTAGGTGGGATGGTATGAATGAGGTGAAACCACGTGGGTTCCACATGCCCTTTTACCAATGATTCTTGAAGAGCTTCGGAAGGGCATAACTTCAAATCTAGAGATCAGATTTGAGCATGGTAACAGTTGTTGGAAATCTCTTGACAAGCAGAAGGTGATGGATATATCAGGAAGAGGATTTGAGATGAAATAGAAAAGAGAAATTTTGATTCCCCATCCCTTAAAAGGGTACTTAAGGGGTTGGGTGTGTTACATGCGTCGGGGGTCATATCTATGGGATGCTTGACCTAACAGTGCATAGGTACCCTAGTAGGTGATGATAAGAACTATGTGTGTTCTTCCACAACCTTATCCACTTGATTTTGTTGCATGGAGAGGTCAGTCGCGGAGGTCATGAATGTGTTTGCAATCTTTCACTCACTCTGAGAGCGAATCACAAAGAAGAAAAACTTTTTGGTCTGAGAAATGACCTTCCTGCATTGCTTGGCAGAGATCAAGGAAATAGCACTATGTGGGACTACCTCGGGTATCCTGTAAAATTTCATGTTCAAACTAATAATAAAACTGTGAAGCATAGACTCATATACAACATGACATTTCCATAAATAAGTTTGACCCAAAAAAGCATCACAAACTTCAAGGGGAGAAACATCACATAATACCTCATCTTTGAATGGATTGATTCCATACGACAAGCGATATTGTTGGCTGACGTGAAGATTGCTTCCTTAACTGAGCCATCTGATAGTGTAGGGTTGCGGGTGCAGCATTGTCGGCAAAGCTAGCCACTTGATGACCTACGCAGAGATGAGGTTCTTCTACTTGTCTCTATCAACGATGAAGTGCATCACAATGCCTTTCACCCACATCTCTAAATAAAAGAGGCACTCACCTTCCTCTAGCTCATCCAGTTCATTGGGCTAGATCTTGGTGGTAGCAACAGTGGCACCGGGTTCTACATAAATGATTTGTCTCCCCTTTTTTGGTGCTGACTTAGAGTTAGAACCCGCATCTGATTCACGAGATTTTACCTCAACCACCAATGACTCCTTTGAGCAGCAATCAGCAATGTTATGCCAAGGGATCTTATGGAAGTCGCACCACTTCCCAGTATCTTTGTTTGTCTTCCCATTGTCCTTCTTTGCTTGTAGCTTAGACCAGTTTTCCTAAGGTTTCCCATATTTTCTCTCTCTCTTTTTTTGCGCGTTGGGGATACCATTTCCATGCTTCTGTTGTGAGGGGTTTCTAAACCCAAACTGTTGTGTCTTTTTTTTAATATTCTGCTCAATTTTGACGGCATATCGATAGGCCGCGCCCAAGGATGAGAGGTCCAAAAAATCCATTTTCATATAGATGTATCTATCCAGACCATTGTGGTACTTGAGCACTAGATGTTTCTCAAAATATTTGATACCCTTCTTGGTGCACAAGGTATAGAAGACATTGTTGAACTATGGCACTTTTTTCTCTCTTTCCTGTCGCAGTGCGGTCCATCTTGTATACAAGTCGTCATAACTTCCAATAGGGTAGTATTGTTCCTTAATAACATCCCTGAAGGAACCCCAAGTGGGTGCAACTACAAATAATGTGGATCGCTCTATTTCATTTTGCTCACAGAAAGGATATCATGTCCCATCATCTTTATTTTCTCCCACCATGGGAGGTTTCTTGGTCATGCGAAAGCAGTTGTCCTCAAGAGAAACAAGCTCGAGACCCAACTCTATATACCCTAACCATGTCGAGGACATGCATTAAAAAAAATGACAAGTAGAAGACTGCTCTGATACCACTGATCCGGATTTAGGAGTGGAACAAAATGAAACCATAGATTCATAACATTAATACAGAGACACAATGAAAAATAACAGAGATACAATAAAACTTGACTTCTATTAAATAATAATTATGTTGAAAAATGTAAAATGAAAACTGAAAACAAGCTTGCTAGAATGGTGGAAGCTTATCTATGAGAAGAGATGTGACGGCTATGCTCATTCACAAGAAGATAAATACAATGAGGCTCTAAAGGAATTTTTACAATAAACATGAATTCCAAAACCCTATACATCCAAAAACTTATCCCTAGGAGATGAAGTTCCAAAAATTATGTGGGCCCCGTTTGGGCAAGTTAGTACAACATCTTCCTGGGGTCGTAAATTTTGCATGCGATCTTTGTTTAGGGTGCACGATATCTCGTTAAGAAGGTATTGATGAGGAGATTCATTTATGGTGCTCAATCAAAGCATTCAACTATCACTGAGGTTCTCTATCGTGAAACAATGTCATTTGGGCCCTCAAATGGCCTTGGAAGTTTAGGAATCGAAAAAATGCTAAAAATAGTAAGTTGCCAAAAAAACATTTTGAGCCAGTTGGAAAAGGTGGGTGGCCACCGAGATCGTCTTGGATCATTGGTCCAAGCCCCTTCTATCCAGCAGAAGCAATTTGACAAGATTGAAGCAAAACACAAAGATTCCTACTGCACACCATCATCTCATGCAGTCAAACTAGTTAAAAAGGTCCAACCCCTCGAACATCAAGTTCATGATATCCTTCCACAAGCCAAGCATCACAACTTCTCCAGCAAGGCAAGAAGTTCACCAAAGTTTAGATTCAACAAACGCTTCCCCATATCCTTTGGGAACTCAATGCAATGGAGACCATTGTTTCCTAAGGAGGAAGGGTTGATCCATATGGATATTGATGGCCACCCACCTATTCCACTCGCTCAAAGAATAGTTTTCCATTTTGGAATTGTTTTACAGTTTTTCGAGTCCCAAATTTTAGGGGTCATTTTCAGGCCCTAAACGATTATTTTTTGGACTTTTGGGGGGCCAGGGTTTCACAACATATTATCCTTGTCCTTAATGGAAGTTGTACTTCTCATATAGAACTTTTTGATGAGGCATTGAATGCCCCAAATGGATATCATATGAAAAATCTACGCCCTCGGGAAGTTGATGTATCAACTACCCCCATTAGGGCCCGCAAACCTTTTGGATTTTCATCTTCCGGGGTTAGGGTTTTGGATTTTCATTATGTTAAAAAGTCCTTTCTAGTCTCACTGTAAACATCATCATCATATTCTTGCAAATGAGTGTAGCCATCACATATCTTCTCAGAGATAAGATGCCACCATTCTAGCGAGTTCATTCACTCTGTAATTTTAAATTTTTGTACATTTCGTTCATTCATAGAAATTGTGTATTACTGTATGTATGTGTCTCTTGTTATATTTTTGATATATCTCTTTTGTATTATTGTCTCTCTTGCAATATCTTTGTATATTTCTTTGTTATATCTCTGCTCTCATTTCGTGCTCAAAATAATATGGATCAACGACCTGTCAGAATTACTCCCATTTTCCATCAGGGAGATCAAGTTTCCCCGAATCCAGACTTCCTCGAAGCCCGTGACCCAAAAACCCGCAATCCTACTGGCTCTTTCTCATGGAATTCCTCTACGAACAAGTCAACTTAACATGCCTTCATAATTACTCATAGACTACAACTCATGAGCCAATCAGATTCTTCTTATCACTAACTATTCTTCGTGACATGTCGAGCATACACCTTTTTATGACTCATCGCGGCCGTCAATCTTGGAGGACTCTTATTTGTGGTTTATTCTCTGTGAGATGTCAAATTACCTACCACCAAGACCTTCCCATGACCCGCAATCCTAAAAATATTTACCTTTGTGGCCCTTTACCTTTGCAGCCACTTCCTCATGGTTTTGAAAACATGAACTTAAGGTTTTCTTGTGAGCCAAAACCCACAAACATGCACGGCCTTTCCTTCTCGAGGTGGTTGAATTAACACGCCATAGGATTTCCCCCGGATTTTCCTTAGTTTCCTGGGGTGAACTTCTTATGCTAGTATTTGATTGATTCATGAGTTTGAAGCTTGCTTGTGATTGGTTTTCAGTGATTGAAAGTCTTTCTCTACGTTTTACAAGTTTTTACGTGTGCTCATTGTTACAAGGATATAATCTCAGATCTTGATCTGAGTGCTTGTTGACGAAGGGTCTTTAGTTTGTTTCAAGTTTTGGATTGATTTTCCTTTCCAGATTGTTTATTGATTAAGAAAAACTTTTTTCTTGCATATAACAAAAGGTTTTCTTGTCTTTTTCATTTTTGTCTATGTCACGAGCTCGATTTGGGAATTGTGTTGAGAATGTCTTAATTTTCTTGGATTACTTTTTCCTTTCATCATCACCTCTCTTATTTTGTTTTGAAAAGGAAGAACCGAATTCATTTATTCTTTTTAGTAATATCTCTTAAGAAAAATTTTACATTTGAAATAGTTGTTAAAGAGAAGAATTGGAAAATTTTGTAGTTCATGATTATTTGGAATTGTATTCATTCAGAATTAAGAAATTGCAATTTGTAGCTTTTTGTACTTCAAAGGAATACCTTCTCCCTATTGTAATTAGAGTTCATTGAATTCAAAATTTGTGCATTCATCTCTTTTTTCATTTTATTGGGTCAAGGTCACAACATCATCAGTTTCATCTTCATCTCCCTTTTGAGTAAACAACAGCCTCTAAAACTCAGTGTAAATTTAAAATTTATTAGTAATTTTTATTTTCTAGGGATATTTTTCACCAACATTAGCTAGGATAGTGCTTTGGAATAGATTGTAAGGCACACTCTCCAAAGCGTCAAAACACGCAATATTATCTTGTGATTGGGAGAATTCAAATCCAATTGCTACATTTTGTCCTGGGAAGCTCTTCTCATGCAAAGGTCAAACATGAGGTCGCATTAATACTAGTAGAGTTACTCACCCTTATTTGTTGGTATTGGTGTAGAGATTGCGCATATTATTGGGGGTCATTTGAAGGTATACCCACAATTATGAGTGGAATCCTTTCAAGTTGATTTCAAGCTAGATACCCTGCCTTTGCACGTGGATCAGACTATCGATTGTTTCCCGAGGAATCATTGTTGTAGTTGGTAACCTTAGTAGCCTATCTCTTTAAGGTCTTTACACAAGGTGATTGTGGAGGGGCAAGTCATCACAGTACCTGGAATCAACATTGGCCAAACTCACTCGAGATCCTTGGAGGGTATACCCAAGATTATGTGTGGGAGCTTGCACCAGGGTGTAAGTCCGTTAAGCAGGTTGTCAACGTAACTTTTCCACCCACTTATCCCAACCCCTTATTGTCTTGATTTCGCGACATTGGATTTCATCACCAACTAGTGACTTTGAAGCAAGAAGGTTTGTTTGCTTGGTTTGATTGCTAGATTTTATTAGTGAGTGTTGTTTGTTTTCTCTAGTTGGCCATAGATTTTTTTTCGTTCTTTATTTGGTTCAGCCAACATTGACCTTCATCGTTCACGTAGGATGCAAGGACTATCCCTGAAAAATCCAGAAGGTTACCGACCTTTGCTTCCTAACTCACCAGAAGGCTCTCCTGAGGGAGTAGTCAACAATGAAGTAGATTCTGAAGTTGGAATCACACACTCATTGGAGGGATTCATAATAGTTTCAGATTCCTTAGAATCTTTCTAACTTCCCCCAAATCCATTATTGAATATTAGACAAGACACATGTATACTTCAGATGAACTCATCCGGATAAATTGTTGTTGTTGATAATACTGAAGTACCTACCGGACCTAACACAGGATCTGGAGTAGAGGATACACTTTTTCAAAGTGAATCATTTAGGACACCGGTTCACACTGTCGGAATTTATAATCCTAGTTATGTCCCTTGGATAGTACGTGATCTTTATGACAACCTAGGAGCGAGTCCTGATCCACCTATGGAATTGCAAGTGCCTGAGACATTTGTTACCTATATGGTACCTTTAGACCATTTCACTAGTACTACTAGTAGTGTCACCGTCATTTTGGACCCATTATTGGTTGGTTCTCACTTGATTCTTCCTCTCCAGATGGCCCATTCTATTATGGTCCCACGATCTACCACAATTTCTTCTGGAAATGTGGTCATCACCCAAGATCCTATTGGGACACCACTTCCACCTAGACCAAATCCATCACTC
The DNA here is from genome assembly GCA_010110895.2 of Picea sitchensis. Classification (NCBI taxonomy): domain Eukaryota; kingdom Viridiplantae; phylum Streptophyta; class Pinopsida; order Pinales; family Pinaceae; genus Picea; species Picea sitchensis. Next base: position 155,602 of record SNQJ01S0042990.1, on the reverse strand, counting down.
CCTCTTGGGTATAAATCTCTGAATACTTCCATTTCTATCCCTACCCAGGTTCCATCTGGAGGTTCTCGACTCTTTGTTCCTCCTGGGTATAATTATACGAGTCAGTTTTTTCCTACACCTGCCCAGATTCTCTTCGGAAGGCCTTATGTTCCTCCTCCACCTTTGATAGGAGGACCTCATCATCCTAGCCCTAGTGGATCCAATCCAGTTGGAGGCACCTATCTTTCTATCACTTACGGTTTCCAGATTCTTGTTGGAGGCCAACCTCAAGATGGGGCGAAACCTCAATTTCGGGGACAACCTCAGATTGGGGCACAACCTCAACTTGGGGGGAGACCTCAAGTTGGATTCCATAACCCAATTTATGGACAAAACATACATGTGTTACAAACTCAACCTTGGAATCTTCCTTTCCTAGGAAATCTACAACCATCTGGGGGGAAACATCCTCAAGTAAATTCTTTTGTTCCCCCTAACCTCAATCAACCGTATCCAGGTCCTTTGAATCCCACTTGGGGTCAAAACTTTCAGTCTAATGTTCCTTTCCAAGGGAACATCCCTAATCAACCCAACCCTGTGGGCTATATGCCTCAAAAGCCTCCACAACCGAATCTGTCGAACTGTCTAATTATATGCAGAGTGCTTATTGTCCTACTGGTATACCTACGGGGATTCCTCCTCAAAACTACCAATTTCCTCAAGTGAATAAACAGTTTCCTTTTCGGGCCACTTTGGATTTGCTTGATCTGTCTAGGATTTTGAATGATCCTATTTTACATTCTCCCTATTGGCCCTTCATACCAGCCAAGTTACCATCTGACATTCCTAAGCTTGACAGTTGAGCAAGAGAAGATCTAAATAATCATGTTATGACTTTTCATCTATGGTGTTCACCCAACTTCTTGATGGATGACTCCATCAGATTACAACTTTTCCAACAAACTCTCACGGGTTCGGAAGAAAAATGGTACATCGAGTTACCATGAGGTTTATTTAATGACTTTAACACCCTAGCCATGGCCTTTTTGACACATTACCAGTTGCCAATTCGATACAAGATAGGAACCAAAATTTTGAGTTCCTTTGAACAATCCTCATCCACTCATATTTCTGATCACACCCATGACTGGAGGAGGAGAAGATGTTTGATCAAAGTTCCTCTTCATGATCAACAATTGGCTGAGTGGTTTACCAAATCACTCATTGGACCTATCGCTCGTGATGTCACCATGGGTGGTTTTGTCACTAAAGAGCGTGGAATTAGTCATGCTCAGTATCTAGATCTCATTTATTCACAAACGGGAACACTTTACGATTTGATCCCTGACGCTCCTTGTCCTTCCATAACTCCTACCTCGACACCTCTATTAGCTTCTCATGTTGTTGATGGTGTGATTGGCACATTTCATATTGAGGCTCATTCCACACACATCGGTCACACCAATCCCAAATCTAATAATTCTAATGTGAAAAATACTCCTACTCCTACTCCTTCCACCAGTAAGACTGTTGAGGTTAATTCTGTTCAATCCATGCCTACCGGAAAGAATCAAAATAAAAAGAAAACGAAGGGTAAGAATAAGGAAGACAAGAATAATAATCCACAATCTGATAAAGCCAAAACAAAAACTTCTTATGAGAAAGATAAACGTAAACCTCGTTACCCTTGCCTTATTTGTGGTGACAATCATTACACGAAAGATTTTCCGAGACGCACTGAGGTTACTAAGTTCCTCCAAGGGACCAAGAAACCTTCTACACCTATCATTTTGTCACAACCTTTCCCTTCTTAGCAGCAGGCCCAATTGGTCATTCATCACCAATCTTCTCCTTCCACATCATCTTATATCCTTATGTGTACTGGTGATTCTAAAAAGAACAAAGTTGCAATCGCAACTTGAGTCAAAGATTACTCTCCATCAAAAGAGAAAGTTGATGATATACCACCTTCATTGGTTCAGCCTTCTCCTCCAACTTCAACTCCAAACAGTACTCTTCATCTCGAATGACTAGGTCTCGATACATTCCTTCGCCCTCCTTCCAAGGGCGTTGCTCGAAATTCTGCGTTCAATCCTCACGCACGTGCTGCCCAAAACTACAGTATTGTAGAAGACCTTACGCAAGCACCTTCCGCAATGTCAGTGCTTGAATTCCTTCAAAGTTGTCTTGCTCAACGAAAGGAACTGTTAAAGGACATTGGTGGAATTGATCCCACAGATACTAATTTAATAATCTTTGACTGGGAAGATCACATTCCAAGACTCCCTCCTCAGTTAGTGTCTCAGATCCAAGTTTTTTGTTGAAAACAAGAATATCTATAGAATTGTTATTGATGAAGGAGCCTCGACTTGTGTTATGTATGTCACTTTTTGGAAAGCTATTAGCTCTCCTACCCTCATCGAATCAAACAATACACTTAAGGCCTTCAATGGTCCAGGTTTTAAAACTTACGGTATTCTTCCCTCGTTGTCTATTACATTGGAAGGTAAATTGGTCAATGTCAAGGTTGAGGTCTTCGATGCACCTCTTGATTATAACCTTTTACTTGGTTGTAGATGGATTGATTCCATGCATCCAGTTGTGTCTACCCTTTGTTGTGTGTTACGATTCCCGCACCAAGGAAAGGTCGTTATTGTTGACCAACTAGCCTTATTTAATTATGATTCCCATACTAGCAACGTACCTTTTATCTCGAAGACACCTCCCGGTTACGAGAATGTCAGAGTGGGTCTTTTGAAAGATTGGACTTTGATGGGTACATTTCCAATCCCACCACCCGATATTCCCCTTCATTTTGTTGCCTGTATTAACATGATATCCACCACTGTTCATGAAACCCCTGAGTCATATGACCCATGGGTAGTACCTAGCCCTAGTGATTACCTTCGTTATGGCGACAAGATGCATTTAAGTCTGGTCAAATCCACTTATCAAGCTATTCAATCGACAACCCCCTCTCCTCCTTCTCTCCGTGATTTATCTCCTCATCCATTCCACATGATCTTTCCTACTGATGAGATGATCATGTCAGTCATGTCTATGGAAGATACTCCATGGGACGATGGGCATCATCACTCCATTCTCTTTCTAGAATGTGATACCTGTTGAGCACTCAACACACCCTAAAAGTCTATGTTCATTTTTTTTTACTTTTGGGTACCACTTGATCCTTTAAACTATCTGTTATGCCTTCAGTATGAAACTGATACTTGCGCTTATTTTTTATGTTCATTCTAAAGCCTGCCTGAACATACAGCAAAGAATCATCTTGATCATTAAAGGGTTCTTCATAAGCTACCTAAAGAATCGGAACACTAAATATGTCCCCGACGCGCTCAGGAGTTCAGCATCGGTAAATGTTAAAATTGATGAAATTCGTTTGAGGAGTTTTAATTAACACCGAACATCGATCTTCATCGGCGTCAGTAGTAGAAAGTATTTTCTCTTATGATTAAACTTTGGCAGAGGTATCACCAAAGACCGACCCGTTCGGCTTTGGCAGGAAAACAAAGAGATAAGCATCACGCAAAGAGGAAAGTGATATCATCGATGGCCAACACCCTAAGCAATTCCGGCGTCGGAGAGTTAGAAGATAAAGTACACACTCAAATTTTACATTTGAAATTACCAATCCCCGACACCACTCAAGTACATATAATCGCATTATATTCCTCCTTTAGTGCCTTCGAAGTAAGTAGATCCCTTAAGTGAAATCCTTACCCACCATGCAAATGCTATATTTTATGCTCAAATATTTTAAGCGACCCCGTGCTAATAAGTCATGTCAACATCGATCAATGTTGGAAGTTCTATAGAAAACATATCAACAATTTCATACTGGAAAAAGTAACAATTATAAAATCACATGATCTGCGAAAAAACTTAAATAAAAGAACGCAGTTAATTTACATCCAAAAGGGGACGTGATACATTCAAGACGCTTCAAGTTTTTCATACAACTAGAAAATTTCCCGCCAAACTTGGGCTACATCTGAATAGATATCGTCAGCATTTTTACTGACCGACCCAGTCACAGTGAGAATACAAAAATAACTCTTACAACAAGAGGGAAGAAATGTTGAGTGTAACTGTGGGAAACCCAAAACAGGGGGGGCACCCATTATGCATCTCCTGCGCGTGCACCCTCTCCTGAACTGCTTCTCTCACCATGTAATGTTTCCTTTTCCTTGTTCGATGTCATCCTCTGTGCCTCGCGCAACTGTACAAATGTGTCTTGAGCTTCTCGAAGTTATCTCTGGATCCAGACTATGCTTCCTCTGTGACCCTACGACGTTAGTACTCCCTGGTTCTTCACCGCCAACTAGTTCCACAACTCCCTGTTTTCTTGATAGAGTTCATCTATCACGAGTTGGGCCTTCTCTAACTCCTGAATGGGACTCTTAACGGGAGAATCGACTCCTTTTACCCTCCCCTTTCATCCCCTGCTTCCTTTACTAGCAGTCTCCATAAGCCCCAACCAGTTAGTAAGCATCGAAGATTCCTCAGCGGTCGGGTATACACTCAGCTCGGTCAGGGGTGATCTGACTCCCTTTTTCCTGTGTCTTTCCTGGGTGTTCCTCTTCTACATGGTGTCTTATCCTCTGGGGGAATGGCCCCAAGAATACCTCATTCAAACATACTTCCCTCCACCCCAACTTCTGTTAGAAGCACCAGCACCTTCCCCGAGAAAATTCCTATACTTCATGTCGAATCCTCAAAGACACTGGGAACCAGTAAGAAGGAGTCCCAAGCATGTTAGGGCTCGGACGTGGCATTCCAGCTACCTCACGAACCTCATCCCTTAATAGGGGAGGATTCCATAATGCAAAATAGTGGTGGCTTGGATGCCTATAGGTGATAAGAACCATTGAGCCGAGTCTTGCCTGAATAAACACACCAGATCAGCGTCACAGAGGCACAAACTCGACGTATGCGTGGAATTTCCCACAGAATTCCCATAATTTATAGCCATACAAAGAAGTGAACCAGAGTGTGTCAAAAGAGCACTCGCATTACATGACAAGATGCCTTGAAGACTTAATGTGTCACAGTTTCTCATCGGATGTGATCCAGAACGCTTAAAGCACCGCCGATCGGAGTTGCAGAGAATGCGCAGTATGAAAATTTCAATCTCTTTAAAGCCCCCAGCTTCCATTATTGACGGTTGATAGTTGACACACTTGGTAATATGGATTTTGGAGGCATTTAACAACCTCCTTGCTAAGGTATCTGACCTTCTGGGAGCATACACGTGCATGCTCAACTCGGGCATATTTTCCCAGTCCTAGAGGTCGAGCAACTACTATGACGGTTCCAGTGCTCATGTCCACCATACTCGATTTTCAATGCTTGGGCGTGATGACATGACTCATTTAAATAGAAGAGGAGAGACGGTGTGGATAAAAGACACTGTGGGTAATTCAAAAGAGTAATCGGGACCAAGTAAGTATTAAAATGGTTGAGAATAACGAACTTCATAGGTACGCATCGATCGATTATGTTTGTTGGTATCTTTTGTCATATTCACTCAATCACTAAACTATCTCAACCTCGCTTGCAGGAACGATCCCCAAAACCACTGAACAAAGCGTGCTCGGCGATCTCACCAACAAACCCAAAAGAAATTCTGAAGCAGGATCAGCAGAACGATATAGAATGCCAAGCTCCCTGAGGTCAGCACCCCCAATAATTTCATTGATCTAAGCGACGTGGTCTGGCTACATGTCGAACAAGATTCCCTATGGACCAAAGAGTTAGCAAAAACAGTCAATGTGAAGCCAAGGCGAGTACGACAATTTGTAGAACATCTGATCAAATCTCGAGCCATGCTACAGCAACTGAACTCTAGCTTAGTAAATTACTGAGCGCAAGCAGCAGACATCAGGGGAATATACATGGTCCCGATGGAACAGCATAGATTTCCATGGGCCCAAACTTGCGAAAGATTGTTTATCAGCTGGACTGAATACGAGAGCAGTCACCCTTTCCAAGAAGTGTCTTAGGATGACTGTTAAAGAATCTATTAGAAAATGAATCCACGTGGCGATATTTTTTTATTTTAAACTACAATTAGTTGTTAGTTTTAGTTAGAACTCCATATTATAACTAAAGACATCGGCCAATTAGAAAAAGGTAGATGGTTGTTGTAAGGACTCCTTCTTTTTGCTATGGAGAATTATTTTGAGACTGTTGTGAATTTAGAAGTCCTTCTAGACCAGAGACAAACTATTTCCATTAGATGCAATGTGATTGGACTTGGAGAAGAACTACTTCCTATCGTGTTTCATGAATGATGCAGTAATGAGTAAGAGCAATTAATTTTGTTGTCAAGTTATCTGGTACAATGTATTGATGTTCTTTTCTTTCATGATGGAGATAAATCGTTGTGTTATTATGTGATTCATGGTTATGGTAGATGAATTATTTTGCTTGCCATTATCTTATTACATATGTGCTTTCTTTCTGATAGTTAGTTTCTCAGAAAGTGATTACATGCTCACATGGTTAATGTATTAGTACTAGGCCTATGGTATAGAGTAATTGTTTTCATGTTGAGCAACAGGTTATCCCAATCTTAACCTCTTCCTAGTAGTTAAAACTTAATCATGTTGATTGTCAAGTTGTTTTATGCTGGCTTGAATCTCTCATATCAGCCCCACCCAAGAGAAAAATATAGAAGAAAATAGTCCTAATTGAAGGAAGAGCTTTCGCAAAGAAACACAAAGCCCATCGATAAATCGGTCAGATCACAAGATCTGGAGAACCATTCCATTTCAAATGTTGCATATTCTAATTGGGCCTCGGTGGTGGGTTTGGTTCCTACTATTGAGTCAAGGGATTTAGGTCCCATCAACAATACCATAGAGAGCTACCAACGGACTTCGACTTCGTCGACCGTTGTTGTTATTTCTTCAGTTCCTGAGTCAACACACAATGTCTTGTATGAAGGGAAATTGAGTAACATTTCACCTACCGTTCCTCTTGACATATCGATTAAACCCAGAGTCATGGAGAATGTTCATATTGGGGCCTCCTACTCTACATATGAGGTATACACGTATAAATCTCTTTTCCAAGAATTCTGCGACGTTTTCGCCTGGAGTTATGAAGAAATGCCAAGTATTGATCCCGATATCGTTGTGCATGAGATTAAGACATATCTGGATGTTAAACTCGCTCGGTAGAGACTTCACCCAGTCCATTCACGTAAATTTGTTGCTATCAAGCTTGAGGTTGAAAAACTTCTTAAAGTTGACTTTATGTATCCTGTGGCTTTGACAAATTGGGTATCCAATATTGTTCCGGTAAATAAGAAGCAAGGAACCATCTATGTTTGCGTATATTAAAGGGACATAAATAAAGCTTGTCCTAAGGACAATTATCCCACCCCTTTTGTCGACCATATTGTCGATGACTGCACCGGAAGAAAAATCTTCTCCTTGATGGATGGTTTCTCCGGCTATAATCAAATTAATATTTTACCAGGGAATCAACACAAGATTGCTTTTATTTTCCCTTAGGGAACCTTTGCCTACCAGAAATTACCCTTTGGTCTCAATAAATCTGGTGTGACATTTCATCATGCTATGTCTTACACTGTCCATGATATTAAGCACATAGTGCAACCGTATCTTGACGATCTTTTGGCACATTCCATGCATCGCCAGGATCACCCGGCACATTTAAGGGAAATTTTTGTACGTTGTCATTATTATCGTATACGTTTGAACACAAAAAAATGTGTTTTTTGTGTGGATTCTGGTCGACTGCTTAGTTTTATCATGTCAATTCATGGGATTCGAGTAGACCCCTTGAAGGTTGAGGCTATTCTTAATCTACCTCCTCCTTCCACACTACACTAGCTCCAAAGTTTGCAAGGGAAGGCAAACTTTTTGCGTCGTTTCATCCCCAAATACGTTGAACCGATGAAATGATTCACTCCGCTACTCAAGAAAGGCTACGAGATTGTAAGGAAGATATTGCAAACAAATCCTTTGAAGCTTTGAAACTTTCCTTAACCCATACACCATTATTGTTTCCCCCTGAATATAGTTGGGATTACTTCCTCTACTTAGCTACTTTGGAATCTACCATTGTGATGGTCTTAGTCCAAGAGGATGATTTGCATGAAAAACATGTGATATACTATTTGAGTCGAAGTCTCACGACTACCGAAACCAAATACCTACATGTGGAGAAACTGGCCTTGGCAGTTGTTCAAGTTGTCCAACGTTTTCGTCATTATATCTTATTACGCAGAATCACTGTTATTTTCGATTACAACCCCATGCAATATATCCTCACTCAAAAATTGTTGGGGGGAAAGTACTCAAAATGGATAGTGATTCTCTAGGAGTTTGACTTGGAGTTTGAACGTGCTAAGTCAAATGAATATTTGGTTTTTTCCGAACTTGTTAGAACAAGAATTTGCACTAGAAAATTTGGTTATTGTTACGATGGCGCTACAGAATCACCTATGTACTATGTTTTGCGATTTTTCTACCTTATATTCTATGAAAACTCCTAAGTTGAACTTAACGGTGGCGCTACAAATTCTACATGATTGTGTCACAGTGACGCTACCAAATCCACATAGTTGAATTCAGGATGGACGCTACAGAATTGCACACAAGATTGGCACTACGAAATGTGTAGAGTTATTTTGCAAGGACGCTTCTGCTAGTTTTGAATGACTAACTTAAAACTCAGATTATGAACAAATGGAAAGATATTTTTGAAAACTGGAGGATTTTTTGTTCATCACAAACCAAAAAAAAAAAATCTCTCTCATTTTTTTCAAAATGTTTTATTGTTATAGATATATTATACATAGAAGTGGCGCTATGAAATGTGCAGAAACTGTTTTACAATGGTGATATCGAATTTCATGTAGTTGTTACGGTTTGGCTATTCGCCTTGTTGGGAGGTTGTCACATGTCAAGGAGGATTCGAATGGCTTCTCAAGGATCATTTATATGTAAATGGACACCAGTACCTAATTTTTAGCTCCATCAAAGGCCTCATGCAATGAGGTGGAAACAATTTATTAATGACTTCCAACAAATTCCTGAAAATTAGCATTTTGTTGAATTTTTGTCTCTTTGATTGTTGCCACCTATCTCCAAGGCTTAAACTCCAATGGAGGATATAGGATTCAACCTCCTAAGGATATTTGGATATTATTTTATATTTAAGGAAGAAGAGAGCTCTTTGAGAAAGGCTGGATTTATGAGCCAAGAGAGATGAGAAAGTTGTAGGAGGCACTTTGCCTGTGATCATTGTAACCTTGAGGGGCTTATGTTTTTGTAAACATTTATGTTATTGAAGGTTCATGATATATGTGTTATCAGATTGCATCTCTTGTTTTATTTTCCAATTTGTCTTCTTACTTGAATGAATTTTACACCTTGAGGATCATGGTTTCCTTTGATTAATGGATTCTTGAGCATCTGAGGATCTGATGTATCTTGCCTATTAGTCATTGTTTACATTCAAGTACCTTGAATTCATTTATGCGAAGAGGATATCTACCTTATGGATGTTCTTCTTTGTGTTATATTTTTCTTCCTCTATTCAATAAACCTTTATCTGATATGTTGATTGATTGCATTTAATGAGTAGGGTGTTTGCTTGACTCCATACCCCAATGGTCTATCATTGATTTACAATAGCTTATTGTCCTTTCCCTTCCTTGTTTTTCTTTTTCTTGATCCACAAAAACAATCAAGTCTTTGTATTTCTATGTTACCAAGATTACTCTCATTTGCAGTCTGGGAGTGACTCTTGGAGTGATAACATAAATGGCGTCATTATTGGGGATGAAAATGAAGACACCTTCCCTGGATGAACTATGGTGATTAGATCTAGCTTTGGATGGTGAATTGAAGCTAGACACTTTTAGACTGCTTATCTTTCACCATGGTGACTCCATTGTTCATATATCTATTGGAGACTCCATTGTTTTGAAATGGACAAGATCCTAGCTCAAAGATATGCTTTCTGTGATTTTTTAAAGATAGTCGGTTTTCCAAATCCAGTGCCTAGTAGAGATGAATGAAAAGGTTGCCTTCCTAGGTTTAGAGGAGAGGATTGGGAAGTACCAGCTAAGTTTTTATTAGACTTTCATGAGTGCATGCTAAGCTAAAAATTCTACATGAAGATGTCCTCATCAAATTTTTTACATACTCTTTAGATGGTGCAGCTCGTGATTGGTGTACGTCACTCCCACTTGCTTGTATTACTTCACTTAGACATTTCCATGCTACATTTCATTTGTTTTGCAAAGAGAAATTTGCAGCTGATTTCCTTTATCAAGAATGTTGTTATGAATTTGATTTGCTAAGTAAAGGATCAAATAGTGTTAAAGAGTATGTTGCAGTAGAAGGCACTTTTTATTATGATCAAGAGGTTGATGATATTCAAAGTGATAGCTAGGATGTAGATACTTTTGACATTGTATTAAATGTATCTACTATTTTAAGTTGTCATGAAAATCAAATGGTTTCCTTTGAGTATTCAAATGATAAAGAGAAGATCTTTACTAAATCACATACAGAGCTTATTAGCAACCAACCAGTATATGATAATGAAGAAGATAGGGAAGAATTGCAGTAGCAGCTGGAATTCTCTTTATCACCTATTGATGAGAAGAAAACTCCACGGATCAACGAGGAAATGTCTATCATTTCTATACCTGTACTTGCAACAAACATCAAACAACATATGAGTAGATGTAAAGTATATGAGGACCATCATTTTATTGATGAATCATCCTTCACAAAGGAGCAAGATGGTTTTCTTAACCAACTAGAAATTTATTTTCATAAGTTTCATGATCCTATGGATTTTTACATAGAGTTGTATTTTTCAAAGGTTTCTTATGATCCAGTTGTTGGTATGATTTTAGATCATAGTTGTAAGTATCCATTGCTTACTAACCTCTTGTTGCAAGCTTCATATCAATTGAAAATTATTTCGAACAATTGCATGGAAGGAGTTATTTTCATCATTTCAATACTCACACGACTGCATTGGAAGTATGACTTCAATTAAGCAAAGAAGCTCAGCTAGATAGATTAGTGTAGATTGATGTACCTAAATAAGCTCACTCCATGAGCATGTGATTTTTAGTTTTAATTTGTATAAAGTGTGAGTTTAGTTTGTAGCTTATGACAGTGTTTTTATTTTTCAATAAGGGGTAGAGATGTTTTCAGGAATACAATATGCAAAGATGAAATGGTCAAGGCACTGAAACTACAAGATTTCTTAGAGCCTCATAGGGAGGTATCTATCCCCCATGGAGCCTATGTTAGCACAAGAATTTTCACTACAAAGTTTGGTTATTGTTACGATGGTGCTACAGAATCACCTATGTAGTATGTCTGTGATTTTTCTACCTTATATGCTACAAAAAATCCTAAGCTGAACTTAACAGTGGCGCTACAAATTCCACTGGATTCATGAGCCAAGAGAGATGAGAAAGTTGTAGGAGGCACTTAAGAAAAGATAATCAAAAAGGGAAAAGATTCTCAAGAAATTTTTCATGTTGCTGCATCAGGTACTTCTGGTCAGTTGCTTGATTCCACTCTTAATACTCCAGTTGTTATATCAAGTAATATTCCTTTAACTTCTGTTGAAGTATCTAAGAATTTGGATTTTGAAAATTTCCTTGTTGAATACTCCTCTTTTGACCCTGAATTGAAAGAAGAAAATTTTGAAATATTTGCCTCCCCTGACATTGTGAAGTGGTTCAGACTTGAGAGTCTTGAATATTTTCCTACCTTAGGGTTCATTACTCCTCCTCCTATCAAAATTTATGCAGCCAAAGAAGAGGAAATCTCATCTGCCTTGCAGCCTATACAATATTATTCCAAGACTCATCCTTCTACTGTGAAAACTGAAATTCCTCCTTCTTGCATTCATTTTTCTCCTAAGCTGCACACAGTCAAGTTTCCTTCTCCTCCTTGTTCACCTAGAGTTCAAAATCCAATGGTAGGTGCTAACCCTCCTAGAAATAGGATGGATGCCATAGTGGCTGCTAGATATGCCCCTCTTATCTTACCTCATCCAATGAATGCTCTCCCTGCTGGAGATTATCTAAAATGCATGCCCAAATTCACAGGAGAAGAAGACATAATTGTTGAAGAACACCTTGTTGCCTTCTACAGTTATGCAAAGAATCTAAACATTTAAAATGAGGATGTGTGGATGAGAGTCTTTGTCCAGAGCCTTGATGGTGAGGCTAGGAAATGATTTAGGGGTTTTACCCCTGGATCCATTGTTGGGATTGAGGCTTTAGATGATGTTGTTTTGAGACAGTGGGGGGATAAAAAAGACTTTTTGCATATCACAGAATTTGGATCCCTAAAGAGGAAAGAGGGAAAGTTTGTCTCTAACTTCTCTAAAATATTCAACAAAATGTACAATAAGATCCCTGCAGAGATAAAGTCTACAGAAACCTATGCCAGTGCTTTTGACCCTGATTTTTTCCTTCTACTGAGAGAAAGAAGATCTTCCTCCTTAGCTCATATGCAAGATGTAGCCTTGGAGGTAGAATCTAACATAGTATAATCTAACAAAATTAGGGGAAAATATGATAGGGACAAGAGAAAAAATAGAACTGAAGCCTCAACCTCTGATTCCTCTATTGTCCAAATTAGTAAAATCTCTTTCTGCTAAGATGGAGAACTTAAATCTTGAAGGAAAAAAGACTTATAGAAATACTCAAAATGTTGATAACAGAGGTAACTTCAGGAGACCCAATAATGCTCCTCGGATCCTTCCAAGAGATCCAAGAAACAGAGATAGGGATGATCAAAAGGTCCAAACTCCTTTACAAAACAACCTGGTGGTTGATGAAGAAAGAGAGGATGAAGAAATTGATCCTGAGATCCATTGCCTAGGTGACACCTCTCCATCCCCTCACTTGACCCAATCTACATATGAGGAATCCTTGATGGATAATCAAATAAATGAATTGAGTAAGGCAGAGAATGCAAAATAAAATCCTAATAGATATAATCTGAGATCCAAAAAGAATGAGGAAAAGACGGATGCTTCTGATCAGCCTACAAAAAAAAAAAATCTGTGAAGGCTCTCACAATTGGCAGCAAAGAAAAATATGCTCAAAGCCCCCAAGTTTTGGTCAAGAATCCTACCCTGAAAGCCAAGGAGATTTTGAAATCTTCATCTTCCTTCAGCTTTGAGAGTAAGATCCAAAAAATCAAGATCCATGTACCTTTTTTGGAGTTGATAAAAAAAATGAAGAATTTAAAAAATATCTTTCCAAAATGTTGCAGCCTAAACCCTCCTCAAATGCCACTGATTCAATCAACCTTCAAGATGAAAATATAGCAGTCATCTTAGGACCTTTGATAGAAGATAGAGATGATTCATCCCCTCCCTTATATACATCATTGAACATACATGATAAGGTGTTGCATAATTGTTTGATGGACTTAGGGGCATATCACAATATCATGCCCAAAACAATCATGGATGAACTTGGATTAGAAATCACAAAAACTTACCATGACTTATATTCTTTTGAATTAGTAAAGTGAAGTGTCTTGGGGTCATCAAAGATCTAGTTGTGACCTTGTTTCAGTTTCCCATGAAAAATGTGTTAAGCCCTAATATTGGCTCATTACCCCTTACTTGGGGCATATTAGATTAGTAATGCTATTTTATTTATGTCAGCTTTAGGCCATTAGTTGTAATTTATATTAGTAATGTTATTTTATTTATGTCGGCTTTAGGCCATTATTTGTAATTATACCTCCNATACTAGAGTGCATTCTATAAAAAAAATCAGCAATAGAGGATTATATTTGGCAAAGTAGTAACAAGTTGAAGGTCAGACAACATGATAGTCTCCAAATCAAGGTCTTAAAAGGCATGTTAACTTAAAAATTAGCATAAATTTTGATTGGAAGGTCTGATTTTGGTGATTTAAAAGCCACCGGAAAGAGGAAGCATAGAATAATATATTGATAAAATTGATCACAACTATTTGGGATCGCCATTGCTAAGATATTGAGGTTGTAAGTTGAAGGGTCGGGTTATATCCCAAGTGAGAACTAATCACACTACCTAAATTTAGTGGAGGTGAAGATGGAGTTGACGTTATATAATGGTTGAGGATGGAAAAGGAAAATTTCTAAAAGTCCTTTTGATTCACGTCTTTAATTTTTTGGTGAAGCTAAATTATGGTGGTATAGTCTTCATAAATATATAATATGACACTCTACATGGGATGAGTTTGAAAATATATTCTCAAATAGATGGATCTAGGAGGAAAATTTGGAGGAGATGCATACAATTGAATATGAATTCAATGAAGTTAAATAAGGACTTTCCAAACTATAGAAAGTTAATGGGGAATATTAAAACAAAATCTCAAGAGTATGGGTGATCAATTGTCTAAGATGAAATCCCTTAATGAATCGCTTGTTAAGGAGGTTAAGAACTTAAAGCAAGGAAATATAAGCAAATGCAAGAAGGATGAAGAAATATATAGATGAATAAACCACAATCAAACACTACTTGGTGAGGTTAACAGACTAAAAGAAAAGAAGAAGCATTATGAACATCAAGAAAAACCAAAGATCTTGGATGATGAGACTACTAAAATACTTGAAGTGGAAATTTGCAAGAAGGTTGAAGAAATTGTAAATACAGATGAAGTAAAATTAGAAATGGAATCTAGAATTGAAGAAGGATGTAAGAAATTGATGGATGGCATCACATTGCAACTTCAAAAGGAGAAATCAGAAAGGAAATCCTGCAATAACCAACTATCAAGGATTAAGACAAAAACAAATTGAGTTTGGATGGATGGATCATCATAAGTGACAACAATAAAGCACGAATATACGAAAATCCTATTTCTTGGTTTCATCAAATGTAAAGCACTTAACTGCAAAGC
>SNQJ01S0042990.1:127621-139405 GCA_010110895.2 Picea sitchensis | reverse complement strand
ATTGAGCTCGTTGCCTTATTCTCTCTTTACAATAGTGACACTTCATGTGTTTCATGGCATATACTTATTGAATGGATGCAAACTTATATTGGTTATGAACTTGTTACAATGATGCTCTATTTCATTTCTATAATTTCATGCTTAAATGTTTCATAAGTACTTGTTCATGCTTCACTTCTTGCACATATGAAATTTTCTAAATGACGACTATCTTGTGAATGAATATATACTTTTTACTTCGAAAGTTTCACCTTGAACATTATATATTGCTTGATCACTAATTATGAGTAATGGTGCATTGGTGTGTTGTGTTGAATAAAGTAAGTGTTTTCCTTCCAAGCATTCATTGAGAATTTTCTTCTCTTACTTTTCTTGAAGCATCAGTTTAGATAAGTCAACCCAAGTCAAACAAAGTCCTTGTCCTCACCTGTCTAGAAATGCAATGATAGGACTTAGTATTAGCCCCCTAGGAAAACCCTCCTTATGTTAGAAACCATGGCCTAGAAATGTAGAGGCAAGGGCACTAAGGTGATAGTGGGCATCTTCCCTATCTATTTCCTCAAGCTCTCCCTCGCAGCGTAGGACTTTCCTTTGGCGAGAGTTTAAGCGGTAACATGAGAAATTTAGCTAGAAACACCTCAAGAGTGTGTTTTTAAGAAGGTATTTAATGGAACTATATTAAAATGTATAACCCATGAGTAAATATAAAAAAAAGAATATAAAATCATATATAAGGCCATCGAAGTTTATTTGAAAAACAAAGCAATATTTTCTTTGGAAGGTTTGAGTATTTATTTTTCCTCACCTTTTTAGGAAAAAGAAGGCTTTGAGGCCAGGGAGATGTTAAATATGTAAATCTAAGTTAGAGTATTGTTTTTTGATATAACTGTGTAATTGTTTTAAGAAGATAGTTAGTTTGAACAGTCAGGTCAATCAACTTACTCAACCAACCAACCAACAACTTCACTTGGATGACCTATTTAGTGTGCAATCATAGCACCTTCTATAATTGGCTCAAAAATCAATTTTAATTTTTTTTTCTCAAAAATAAAATTTCAATTTTTTTTTTTAATAAATTTTCATCGTTGAAATTTAGACGCACTATAGAAATATTGCGACGCACTTGTTATACAAATCACGAAAAATTGTAGAGCAATTTCGTGGCAATATACCCTATTTTCGTCTCAATTGCGACGACTCATAGAAATCTTCCAACGCACTTACTATACAAATCACGAAAATTGTATAGCAATTTTGTGGCAATATACCTTGTTTTCGTCACAATTGTGACGACCTATACAAATCTTGTGACGAACTTGCTATACAAATCACAAAAATTGTATAGCAATTTCGTCGCAATATACCATGTGTTCGTTTCTCTTGAGACGACCGCTTCGAAAGTTGATTCGTCACAAACTTTTTCCTTACTTTGCCTATATTGTCGAGTGTTCAATGATCTCTCTTTATTGTCGCACTTGCGACGATAGCTCTACATTGTCTCATTTAAGATGATCTCCCTTATGTGTCACTCTTTCGACGATTACTTTACTTATTCGTTATGGCGATGGTATTTCTTCTTTTGTCGCAATCGTGACAACTTCCCTACTATCGTCGCTCTTGCAACGTTAATCCAAGTTCATCGCACGTGCCATGTCACGTGAAGCGACGTTTGGGAGACTCAATATTCATCGTAATATCCATGACATAACGTCGAAATAGTTGTCGTAAAATGACCTGAATTTGCTAGTGAGACCTCAATTACTTGTGAATGCTAGCCCAGATTTCTGAGTTAGAACATTATTATCCTGAGTCTTATCCATTTGACCATTTAAACACTCATTTATATTTACATATCATCTTATGGGTACTGGGCTTATCCTCTCTGCAATCTGAGGGTGATTCCTAGTGCTAACGGAATTGATATGTGACCTTCCCTCTACTGAGACAGAAAATGTGTCAGAGGATTCCTTGCCCGATGAATCCCTTTTTTTTATCAGTTCTGATGACGTATGGTACGAAGATATTATTATCTATCTCCAAACTCAAACTTCCTGGCCCGATCTGTCTAGTACAGATCGTCATCGTATACGATATCAAGCCCACTAATACATCATTCTTGGTGATACCCTTTATCGTCACGGTGTTGTTTCCATTTTTCGACAATGTCTCACCTACGATGAAGATGAGAAAGCTTTGAATGACTATCATTCTGGAGCATGTGGCAGTCTTATGTCTGGGTATGCCACTACCCAAAATATCTTGCGAGCGGGTTATTTATGGTCTTCTTTGTTTAAGGACTGCATTACTGTCATCCATAAGTGCCATGCTTGCTAAACTTATAATAACAAGATAAGATCTCATTCTTCTCCTTTACATCCTGTAGTTTTCGTTGTTCCATTCGCCAAATGGGGCATCGAATTCAAGACATGTAACCCTCACTCAGTCGGGGGGGCATGGATACATCATTTTAGTTGTGGATTATTTCACTAAATGGGCCGAGGCGATGCCTACAATTGATAACAATGGGAAAAATGCAGCATTGTTCATATTCAATCATATCATTAATAGGTTTGGTGTCCCTCAAGCCATCGTTATTGATCATGGTAGTCATTTTCAAAATTTTATGATGTCTGAACATACTGAGAAGTTAGGTCTTCATCATGAAAACTCAACCCCATATTATCCACAAGCCAATGGCCAGGTTGAAGCAATCAACAAAGTTCTCATTACTATGCTTCAACGGATGATAGGAATTCATAAGACCAGTTGGAACACGATTTTTTTCTCAGCGTTATGGTCCTATCGTACATCCATCAAGTATTCCACGGGATTTACACCTTTCCAGTTAGTTTATGGTATCAAAGCTATCTTGCCGATTGAATGTGATATACCATCTTTGAAACTAGTCGTTGAACTTCTCCCCAACACCTCTGCTGAAGAGGACCGTCTTTTGTATTTTGTATTTGATGCAATTAGACGAAACCCGTTGTGATGTCACCTTAGTTATTGAAACTCAAAAGAAATGTGTTAAAGCCCAATATGACAAGCATGTCAAGCCACGTGTTTTTTCTGAAGGTGATCTAACTCTTCTTTATGAGCAAGATCGTGATTTGCTAGGGGCTGGTAAATTCAAGGCCATGTGGTGAGGTCCTTACATCGTCAAATGAGTATTGGAGAAGGGAGCTTATGAGTTGGTTGATTATTATGGAATCCATTTGAGTAAACCCAGAAATGGGCTTTACTTAAAGAAGTATTATGCTTAAGTCATTTTTTGCATGAGTGCATGTATTTTAGTGTATAATACTCTTGTGTTCTTTTCTATTGTTTGGTTTCGACCTCTAGCTGCTTACCTTGCATTGTGCTTGGTTTCCAGATGTCGGTGTCTTCACTACCCTACATTGGCTTCACCGATGGCGTTATTCGCAGTACTAAGAACTTAGCGTCTGTTGCTTGGGAAATCTATGCTCTTATAGATGAATTGATTAGTCTACATGGTGCTTTCCTTGGTCGTGCAACTAACAATATTGCGGAATATAGTGTTGTCATCGAATTATTGACCGACGTTGTTTCACTTGGAATCTGTCATCTTGTTGTACGACTCGATTCATAGTTTGTAGTCCTACAGTTGAGTAATGTGTATTCCATTCGAAGTCCTACATTGTTAAGGGTATATTTACGAATTCACCTCTTGGAACATCATTTTGATTACATTGAATATCAACACATTCCTAGATGTCTAAATACATTAACAGATGCATTGGATAATTATGTGTTAGACAGACATTTGAGAAATTTATAAAATCCAATCACACTTTGTATATACAACAAGTAAGTTGGTAGAAACCTCATATATATAACGATAAAAGTTTTACAAAAGTGTTTTTGTTCGAAGACCAAAATATAAAAAATGTGAATCACATGGCTTCATATACTATATATCATCAAGGATCTTGCTCGCTATAACATGTGACTGTCTGTGCTACTCTATGGAGTAGTCGACCGATGGAAGCGGACATGCCCACTGTGTGGCGTTGGTAATGCCCTGGGATATCATCAATAGAGGCATCATGGATGTTCATCATGATCCCCTCCAGGTTTTGGTCTATGGTCTCGTAGTCGGCAGAAGCTACTCCCACTATGGCATATTTCTCCCCTTGCTTATGGATAGGGGATGAACCCGGAGGGATATAAGGTCCCACATCTGCATCATCAAAGAGCATTTGATTAGTCATCGGATAAACAACATAAAAAAAAAACACACATTTTATATCATTAAAAATGACAAAAACATCATATAAACAAAATGTCCTTCTTACCTATGTCCCCCCATTGGGAACCCTCAGGAAGAGCCAAATTTGGATCTCCTAAGAAATCTAGTCTGGCATATACATAGTCATCGACCATGAGCATCTGAGTCCTCAACCAGTCGAACAACACATCGTTATATTTAACAATAGGACCAGCTACATGTCATGTCATGAAGTTGACCCACCTCTTCATTCTCGAATCCTGTGGGGAGGGTATACCCCCCTCCACCTGTAAGTGCAAAACTAGGACCCTCTCTAGGAAGAAGGACACCAAAATAGAACAGTATCCAAATTGTTTCAGTTCACCACTCCTGCACTTGGTCAGTTGTTTTTTCATACTCTTAAGAACCCCTTCACACCAGTTGAAAACTCGGGGCTCCATACATTCCAGCGCATACTAAAAATATCTCTGAAGATCCATATGGGGAGTTGCACTCCCTGCCATGCATGTGAGGGTATAAAGGACGGTTCATAAGGGAAAGTCTTGGAAGTCTCTTATAGCGACTTTACAGCTATGCTTCTGATTATCTAGCACACAAAGCTCATTGATATAGTGGTTCATAGGTGCACCACCACCTCTGCTGCCTATCAGTGTAACTCGAGACCCGCGATGAGATAGCTCAATCAAGAAGTAGATATCCTCGATATCTATTGTAAGAATGTGAGCACCCACATGAAACTCCTACTTGTTCACATCCCACATGTGAACTAGGTACTCGAGTAATATCGGTTGGGCCCTCATACCCTGGATTTTGAAGAATTTTAACAATCCACATTGTCAGAGAGTCATTACCATTCCTAGGTCATTCTCGGCAAAGTAGTCTTCCTCCTCATGCTCTCTCTATCTCACCATTCCAACATTTTTACCGTGGAAAACCTGCAATGCAACATTAAAGAGAGATTAGCATCTTCATCTTCTTCCCTGGAGATTTTTATTGGCAATACATCTTAAACAATTTTTGAACTGTGCACGTCACAGGCTAGCACATCAAAATAGTGCAGAGTCATCGCAGGCCAACTATTGGGCCACATGTGATGACCCTAGATCGTCACAAGGACCGATATAAGGCACCTACGATGACCTTCGCGCATAGGTACCTTCAAAAATGTAACTCAAAAGTTTATTTTTAACCAATGAAAAACAATTTTTTATCCATGAAAAGTTGAAAGATATGAAAATTAGATGTTTTGTGGAGACCGTTCATCGAATGATCAATTGTGCCCTCCGCAATCCGCGGTGGAAAATTGAGTTAAATAGGGGGTTTTAGAGAAAATTTTGGGTAAAATAGCAATGGAATAGTGAAATGGGGTTTTTTCCCATTCTTATTGATTTATTCACTTTTTTATTTTATATTAATTTCTATATTTTACCTAAACTCTAAAATCCTAACGACTTTACAAGTGTTGATTTTTGCAGATAAAAATTCTAGAAGTAAAACGTTGAACAAGGATATGATTTTTGGTTTGTTTTTATATTTTTGTCGCATGTACAGATCCTTTTAGAGTTTTTCTGAAAAAACTCCGAGCTTAGTTTTTGTTCTTTCTCGTGCTCATAAATCAATGAGAATGTAACCGAGTATACTTTTATTTCTTTTTCGAACTCGTAATGGTAACACAAAAAACGAAACCTATGGAGTATCCTTTAAGCTCTTTTCACGCTCCGTAAAAAATGAAAATATTGTCGAGCGACCTTGTTTTTTTCATGCTCGTAAAAGTATTTGAAGAAAACATATGATGAGCAGTAGATTATCACTTTTTTGGTCTCATCGGATTAACTTACGAAAAATAACCTTGTGGAGTTCTCTTTAAGTGTTTTAGACTCTCTAAAATTGAAAAACCATTGATTTTTCTTTCTTTGGACTCATTAAACAAACATCGAAAGACCCATATTGGACCAAACCACTCCTTCTTAGGGTTCGATAAACATACTCTGAGGGACTTGTATCTGTGTTAGTGGCAGTAATAGTCTCTCTTGAACATGACACCCCCCTTCATCATTGTATCCGGGTTGGGAAATCCATTTGCCTCTTGTTTGACCATCTACATGTCTATATGTTGGGTCCTCCTTGAGTCAATGCTGGCAAGATTATTGTCGTGTCGTTCATATTTTCAAGAGAATTCCAGCCTTAATAAGCCTCCTACTGAGTTGTCCATCTGCAGTTATAAATTTTCTACCATGTCAGCCTTCCCTATGTCAGTTTCAAATCACTTCACACTCTGATCCACCTCAAATATGTTACTTATTTTGTGTCATTGATGGGGGATACATCAAGGCCCACCTGTGATGAGTCTTTTCCTATCGAATTCAACTCACTATCCAGGAAAAAGACTTAGAAATCATTTAGTACCTTAGAACCTGCATGCCTCAATGGCAGGTTTCTTCTCTTCCAATAGTGGGTTTGCATCATCGACCCATGATTGGAATATTCCATCGAGTGTTCGACTTAGACTCATTTATTCACATTCGTTGGATTGTATTGGAGTACCTTGGGATTCATTGACATCAATGGTGATTTCCTTCCCACTTGTTAATAGTTTTCATTAATTGTCGGTAATCAAGTGGTTTCTACCATGTTCAACGTCAGCACCTGTAATCACATGGTTAGATTTGTACTTAAGGACGATGAAAATGAATACCCTGGATCATCTCATTCTGGTCCAGGTTGCGATGGAGTATTCATGATTTGTATTGACACATAGATCCACTTTGTATGTCTCGTCGCTATGTCCGGATTTGAATTCTTTAGCGCATAGATACACAGTGTATTCTGGGTGCCTATGTCGATTCAGGGTGGCATGGTTCCACAGTGTATATTTAGTGGCCATTATTCATTTGAAATTTTGTAATCTGAGTATGGGAATGCCTACCTCAGACAATGGTATACTATTATGTTGATGCTTGACTATTTGCAGGTTCCCAATCGGTGCGCTCCTTGTTTCCGACACACACATTCTACAAAGTATTTCGGTTGTCGCGAGTTCCAGCCTCATACTTTGGGGGGTATTTTGTTACACATTATTTTGGTCACCCCTGTGATCCATTGACAACATGTCTTCATGTTCCCAAAAAGAGCATTTCTTCATTAGGAAAGTGATTGACTTTCTCTTCTTGAAAACCCTATTAAGGAAGGTCATCGCAGGCTGCACCATACACAGGGTGTGACGATGCCTGATCGTCACCCCCTTCTCTAAAGTTGGGTTGAAACGTCTCTACAGGCTTCTCTATAGCTAGGGTGCGACGATGTCAAAAGACTAAGAAAAGGTCAAGTTTCACAAAAGTCCTAGAAGGGTATCTTCTAGAAGGTGAGGTGGCATATGTATGGTTGGGATCATACTCGCTTATCTGATTTGGTGGGATTATCCTAATCTCTTCAACCATCTCTCTCTCCCTTATATAAAGAGGGATTTCTCATGGAAAATACTAAGGTTGATTCAAGCAAGATTAATATTGAATAGGCTAAGAATTGGATGAGGAATTCTACTTCATTTCATACTTGAGCGCTTCATTTCAGTTCATCAAGTCATTGTGGATCTTCTTCATTCAAGGTTGGAGAAATTGTGTGTGTTGGATAAAAGGGTCATCGAGAGGGTACCTTACAACATCTAGGCTTTGCTTGCAATCTCCACTTTCACTTTAAATATAATATAGTGATATGTTTCTTTCCCATAAAACTTGTCTTGTTTTATTGTATGATTCCTTGATCACATGCATAAGTTCTTGTTGAGTATATTGGATTGCTTTCACTTTGGTTGGTTTGTGTTCCCTTGTAGATTAAATATCACAGGAGCATCAAAGTGGAGCTAGGATTAAAATGGCAGGAGGAAGCGACATTTAAATGGTATGTTTTCTATCTCTTGTTAACTAGTACACTCAATAGTTAGAGCTTAGGGAAAGCATCATATTTTGTTTTGTTTTGTTCTAGATCTAGGTGGATCTAGGGAGATCTGTTTATGTCTGCATTTATCGATAAGTCCCATAACACCTTGTCATGTTGCATGCCAATAAGTTTTGTCCACGGCCCGCAAGCTTCTCCCTGTGAAACTATTGACACAAGATTTTCCTGCCCAAGCCCATGCCTGATCTAGGCCATCGATCTTTACTGTCTGGAATGATTTGGGCCTTTGATTCATCAAACTCAATATTGTGACCCCTACCTTCTGTCACTTTGGACTCTATCAGTATATGTCACACTGAAAACACGTCATCATTGTACAAAATTTCTCAAATTTTTCAAAATTATAAAAATTTTGAAAATTTTAATAATTCTCCAAAAAATTTCCATTGGTGCACTTGGAAATTGTACTCACTCCAAAATTAATATTGGTTGTCAATTGTCTATTCAAATTCGATCTGGGTCATCGCTTCCTCAACTTCTCATTCACTATTAAAATTTGAATTTGACCTCCCAAACCAAACTAACTTTGTTACCTACATACTAACACCATGAATCCCCTCTTTGAATGTTATGAGGTGATTTCAACTCGAATATGTTCACAAATTTTGGATATTTCACTCTATTTCCACTATTTTCGCCAAATTCATCATAGTGAAACTCTACAACAACAAAAAATTCTAGCAATTTTTCACTGGCCTCGGCCCATACAAGCTCGATGTTGAACCTTGAGCTTTAATACCATTCTATAACATACTAATCCTCCAAGTTGAGTCTTGCCACTACAAAAAATGACTTAGCCTACTAAATTTGTATTTAAAAATGCCCCATACTTATAAAATAAAATCCAAGGGGATGTAGGCCCACAAAAATTATAGAAAAATGGCATGTTTATTTACTTGTGCATCTAACAACATTTATAAAAACATGAATGCATCTAGTAAGCACACAACATTCAAATAATCATTTACACAGCAAAATAATCAAAATAAAACAACAAAACACTTCTATGATTATAAAACTTAACCAACTGGTTATGTATAAAGGATGAACCTCCCATCCATAGGCATTGTTGTTCATTTTCTCTCAACAAAAATCCCCCTCTAGGCTGAGGCTATGGGTCCATGAGGAGATCTGATCATTCTAGTTGTACGCTCTCCACATTCAGTAACCATATGCCCAGGTTGTACTCCAACAATAGTTCCAATCCACCAAGCATCTTCCCCACAACCTACACAACCCAAGGAATCTACCCCCTTCCCTACTCTTAATCCATAAGGAATCAAGCTCTTTCTCAGTTCCGTCGCATGAAATGGTACCCAGATCTCTTCATATGGCCTCGATTTTTCCTTTAGTGTATATGTTTTTTTTGTACTACTCTCCTCTCATGGAAATATTCGAATATAATTTTAAATGGCCTCCAATTCTTGTGTATATATTATATTCTCTTATAATCCTTTGCTAATTGTACGAAGAACACGTTCCAAAAAAAATCCATCATATAAGTTTTCATTGAAGTCGTGGAAGTAATAACCCTTTTCAATAGATATGTTTCACCATCCAAGATTTCCATGTAAAGAGTCTTTAACGTTCCTTTCACCATTTCAAAAACCATATAGATGTGGTGATATTACTTTTGCTTGTGATATGACATGAAGATATTGTTAAGGTGATAATCCAAAAAGATGGTATAATCCTTATATCACAATGTAAATATTTGAAAAAAATGACTTGGGATATATCTTCAATATGACATGGCCTTAGTTGGTTTTGAAAAACTTATTCACTTTACCTTTATTAAAGGCTATATAGATAAAGGGAGTAAATGATATGAAAGAGTAATATTTTGAAAAGTGAGGAAGGCCATGAAAAGTAACATGTTTGGTAAGACATGAAATGATTTCAAGTTATAACATAGTATCCACTTACTCTCTCATCAAAGGTTATGCATATAAGGTGAGTTATATGGGAATAAAGAGCAATAATAGGGTCTTTTGACATACATCTTCATCGATGTGAATAATGTGCGGAGTGAAATAAATGGTCATGCTTAGAAATAATTCAAGTTTCATGATAAATTTGTTAAGAACATTGTGCCACTATTTAACGAGAATAAGTGAAACTTTGCACAAGTAGTGTGATTCGAGAAGGAGCTCGGCAACACTTTGTCAGCTAAGCCTTGTTGACCGAAAACGTTGTCAACATCTGTCAACCAAAAGATCTGTGTCACTTACAGTGGCGTGCAAGCTTGAAACAATGAACTTACGATCCTTGATTCTTTGAATGAAAGGGGAGGGAAAGGTAACGATAGGACTGAGGGCAACTCAATGTAAGACAAGAAGATGCCGATAAGTTTAGGTGGACCAGGTTATACAACAGGGGGAGACACGATGGAGGTCAAGGGATTCATGGATCAGGACTTCATGGAATAATTCAAGAAAAGTGGTAAGTATGAGGGGGGTTGGTCCTGTTTTATAACCCGAAGGGACAAACTCTTTGGATCTTGACAAAATGATTAGAAAGCTACAAAATTGTCGTGGATGTGTGTTGAGGGAAAAAACAAAGCTTAACACTAAGCATCCACAATGTGTATGTTGGATCTGTCTCAAAATGGAGGGGATGGATAAAGGGAAATAAGGAATATGGGGATGGGACTCATGACTATGACGAGCGAGGATGCCTTACTTAGCAAGCGCATGGTAGAAAAGTGAGGGATTACGACAAAAAAATGCTACTAGGTTCACCTGCAAGTCTGTTGTCCACCAAAACAGATTTGGTCAATCAATTAAAAATATACAGATAGCCTTTTAATATCACCAACCATTGCTCCATCACTTATGCCCATCAAAAGGGAAAAAAAAAAAAAAATTGAAGAAACGGAAGTAGAATAAAAGCGAGAAAATAAACTAAATAAATGCGAAGTCAATGAAAACTAATCTACCCTTTCTATTAATTTTTTTCATTATTATTATTGTTGTTGTTGTTTATTTATGTACAGAGGAAGACAAAACCATTAGTTTGGACTCAGGTTGGATGAAATTTAGCGTAAAGGAATGTGTCACCTGCTTTGCATGTGTATCTTATGACTTTGAAAAAAATACATGTGGAAGGACTGCCAACATGCCAAGCAACAAATGTGTATGGTGAGGAGAAATGACTAATCAATACCCAAAAGAAATTATTTCCGACCATTAAGACATGCCAACCAACAGATGCCTTTCATTTGATACTAAAAGTATTGATTAAATCATATTTAGGGTTTAGGGTTTCTAGATTAAAGGGATGATCCATGAATTCATCAAACAAATTAGTATCATCTCTAGGGACCTTTCTATCAAGAACAGGGTCGTGATGATGCAAAGAAGATTCATAACATGGATTCAAAAACATAGGGATGTCCCTACAATAGTCATTATCATCGAAGGAAAAGGTGCACCTAGGAGGGACATGCCTGCTAGTGTCAAGTTCTTCAACCTCTATTGATTGGAACAATGGATTAACAATAATGTCATACAATTTAAGATCTTGATCGAGCTCATGAATTTCTTCAAAAGAGGACTCATCGCATGTATCATTAAAGTCAT
>SNQJ01S0042990.1:110339-123538 GCA_010110895.2 Picea sitchensis | reverse complement strand
CATTCTTTCTTAAATGTTTACAGAGCAGTTCTGACAGACTTAAATGTTTACCTAACAGGCCTCACAGCCTTAAATGTTTACTTAACAGGCATGTTACAATACATTTTCTTCCGAATTTTTTTTTATATGCAATGTTCTCTGCAGTGAATATGGGCAATATTGTTCTTCAACGGCATTGTTGGTTCACTGGTTCATGCTTTCTTCTTGCTTGTTCATTGATTTCTTATTTGCATGTTGTTGTTGTTCTTGTTTGTATGTTGGTCTTGTTGCAGTTTGCACACTTGGGATTCTGCAACCGCGATTGGAACTGCCCTGCTGTCATTCCCCATTGACGGGCGGGTTTGGGTATTGTGTTTAGATTTGCTTGCTATTTTCAGTTTGCAGGTGGGAAATGTGACGACTAGGGATGCCTGAGTCAAAATCCTCTTGCAAAACATATTTGTATGTGAGGAAAAAATACTATTTTATTTTCCTATGCATCATTATGGTTGTCTTGGACGTAGGTTTTGTGCCAAACATTAGCCTTCTGTCATTCCCGGTTGACGGACGGGTTTGGGTGTCGTGTTTAGCTTTGCTTGCTATTTTCAATTTGCAAGTGGGAAATTTCATTGTTGTGGATGCCTGAGTCGAAATCCTCTTGCAGAACATCTTTGTATGTGAGGAGAAAATATGATTTCCTTTTCATATGTGTCACTGTGGCTGTGATGGAGGTAGGTTATGTGTCAAACATTGGCTATCAGGAACGAGACGAAGACAACAATACAGTCATGCTTATCTGGTCGTAGTAATCACATACAAAGATGGATTGCAAGAGGATTTTTATCTCTCCCAGTATTGAAAAATACCATTCGTGAAAACCGCACCTTTCTTAATTGCTTGCATAGTGGCAGGCCTTTGGACAGTCCTAGCAGCTTTGAATGTTTACCTGACAAGTCTCATTGCTTGAAATATTTGGTTAACAGATGTGTTACAATACATTTTCCTTCGAATTTTTTGATACAATATTGTGTGCAATGAATTTGGACAATATTGTTCTTCACCGGCATTCTTGGTCGACTGGTTGGTGCTTGCTTCTTGGTTCATTGGATGTTGCTTATTGTTGTTTGATTCAACTTTGCAGGGTTGTCGTCCTGCAGCTGCAGTTGGGCCTTTTGGTGCTTCTTAACTGGGCTTTTATTTGTTTCTTGCTCTTGTTTGCTTCAACTTTTCAATGTTGGGGTCTTGCATCTGCAGTTGGATCTGTTGTTACATGGTTTTATAGTTGGCTCCCCAGAAAATACTATTAAGATAAAATAATATGAAAAATTTTGCAGTGGATGTAAACAACAACTCTTATGGCTTGAACCAGAGTTTGTCGGGCTCCAACTATATTTCATAGTTGATGATGTTTTTCCCATATTTAATCTCTCTCTATGGATTCATAGTTATGAGACTAAGTGTTGTTGCGTGAACAATAAAGTTCTTCTCTCGCTTTCTTTTTCCTCTTGTAAACTTGCTCGTTTTTACTTTTTGTTCTTACCCTCTATTATGTGTTTTTGGTTCTATACTTTGTCACGTTTATGTGTTCGCGGGATCCCGGTGTGGAAAACTGACAAATCGTCATCTCCATCTATATATTCACATCATGATTCCGACCGACTGTCGTTCATTTGCATACTTAGCAAATTTTATGAATGTAGGTTCGCGGATAGGTGTTATCCAACTCTAGTAACCCGTGTTTGGGGTATACATATTGCACCCAAACCTTTTGTGCTCTGTAATTCAACCACGGACTCCTCGAACCCGCAAGCATGCCTCTACCTATGATGACTCTGTCTGTCCTACCTACCTATACATACTTGATCGAGTCTTCAAAGTTTCGCGGGTTCATGCACTCCCAGGTTCAGAAACATTAAAAACATTTTCCGCTCCCCTCCATCCTCGATACCTTACACCCTTCCCAATGCACATTAATTATGCTTTTACTAGTGACAACCGACCAGACAGGTTCGAAAATATTGTCTTTAATAAGCGGAAATCTGGAGGACATCTCCCATTAAAATGCATAAACATGCGAATATTATGGGATCTCATAAAAAAATTGTGTCCATTTTGAATTTGCAAAAAGTGTTTGTCTATTTTAGTTTTTTAAAGGAATCATCATAGTAGCAGTGTAATATTGTACTACCACACTGCCATCAATGAACGTGTCATCCACAAAGGTCTTAACGTCATTTCCCTATTTAATATTGTGCATATGTTATAGGAGTGTTAACTTGTGCTATTGGTGACTATTCAGCACACATATTCGAAAATATTGGCATTAATAAGCGTAAATATCGAGGGCATCTACCATTAAAATGAATTAAACCAAAATCTACGAAAGATTATACTATCATCCTCTAGCGTTGATTTTAAATACTTATTCCCATTTCTCTCTATCATCGGAGAGTTAGGCTTTAAGTTGCCTTTGTTGTAATGTTCGTGGTCATGGACATGTAAGACAAATTAGAGATTCCATTCAGGCCCAATTGAAATATGGGGGAATGATTTTGTGTGACGTCATCGTTGAGCAAAAAAAAAATATGTTAGCCAACAGAAACTCAAACACAAAAAAAAAAAATCAAGTGTCTTATGATTGGTGTTGTCCTTGTATTTGATGCTTTTGATGGTTGAAAGGCATGCCTAAATATTTGTGTGTTGATCTTCTTTGTTTTATTACTAGGAGTTGGAAGAGACTTTCAAGTCACCTGCAAAATTCTCCTTCGTTGAAGTATATAGTTTCTTCCAACAACACAGATTTGGAAAGAGTATCAAATTCTACAGACCACACAAGAATTTATCTTTCTCTAGAGTCGTACATATCGTGGCTTGCAAAATGGTCTGTAATATTCGAAAATGACGCAAAATATTACTCCATTCACGAATATACTCAGAAGGAAATTATAAATTTGGATCATCGCAAGTATGAGAAACTGTATGGGTGGTTGAATCGACATCCTAAAATTATAGAAGTTTCTATTTCAAAGTTTTTTGAGCTACTTCTGGGTGTGGTAACAGACTTGACAGAAGGTCATATTCTTTGTCAAAGTTTGTTCATTGTCCTCTAGATCTAGTAACAGACTCCACATGCAATCAACTTTCTATCGCCACTGCACAATTTGTTTTACTATTCCTATGCATATGATTGCATCTGGGTCGGTGAGCTTGCCTCTCTTTGCACGGATATTCTCCTCCTACTTGAAGGTTGGTATATAACCAGGGAACGACGCTCTCAAAACTTTCTAATTCTTGCATCGACATATAACTACGAAAATTTAATGGAAAGGAATTATGGATTATGGACTTTGCAACACTTTATGAGGATTACTTTATACTACCACCTTCCGCAAGAAGTTTTGTGTGTTCAGGTAATGATTTGGTTTCTAAAAATTACCTTTTACTACCACCTTCATGTAATCATTTTATTTCATTCTTTAGAAGAGACCTTAATGTAGTGGTGTATTCTAGAGTTGTTTCCACCTACAATTTTTTAAATATAGAACAATGTATTTTTTGAACACACAATTGTTCAAAAAAATTTAGGCATTTTTTGGGATTCACGTCCTTCAAGGATGTTAATTAATCACACAATTGATATTTCTTGTGCTAATGCAATTGAGTCATCGTCCACTATGGCAATTGCATTAACACTGCAATGTCAGATAATAGATGTTTGACATGTACTTAATGTCAAGGTCATTATTGCACAGGACACCCAACGTCCAAAGATTTATGGACTCAAAGAAACATTGTAGTTGTCGTGACAAAGCAACACTAAAGTCGATGTTATTTGTTGGTTTGACACTCCTGCAGTCTAAGTTCTTTGACAATGACAGCCTTGTTTGTTCATTTCATTGTTGCACTAATTCAATAGCATTGTTCCCATTGCCACCACCAATGTCAATGTCTGAACCCGAAGCTATCTGGAACCTGGGGTCACCGCCAGTATGGATTCCTAAAGGTGAAACTACCTAGAGCCTGCGATAACGACTTCTTGCACTTGACATTAGTATCAGTAGTGATAAAAAGTTGATTGTATGTTGAGTCTGTTACTGCATCTAGAGGTTTCTCAACACTCTTTGACATAGAAACTGGTTGTCTGTCAAGTCTGTTACAACTTTGGCATAAAACGTTCTGTAATTTTATAATGTTGATTCAAACACACATACACTTTATCACGATCGTGAGTATCCAATTTTATAATTTCCTTCTGAGTGTATTCGGGCATGGAGTAATATTTGGCGTCACTTCCGAACATTCCAGACCATTTTGGAGACCTCCATGTCTGCCACCTCTATGACGAAAGATATATTCTGATGTGATCTGCAACATTTGATACACTTGCCAAATATGTGTTGTTGGAAGAAGTTGTGTACTTCAACAGAGGAACCTTTTGCAGTTGACTCGGACATCCCTTCCAATTTACAGTAATACAACAAAGAATGTCAACATACAAATCTTCAGGCAGGCTTTTCAACCAAACAGATGATCGAATACAGGGAGAATAGAAGTCACAACATATTTGAATTTTTTTTTTGTCTCAACTTTTGTTGGCTAACAGGATTTGTTTCCCCCAAAGCTGGCGTCACATAAAACCACTCCCTCATCTTTGAATTGGGCTTGAATGGCATCTTTAAGTTGTCTCAGATGTCAATGATCGAGAACATTACAAGGAAGGCACCTTAAACCCCAAGTTTTCGACAACATAGGGAAATTAACAGTTATCAAAGTATGGAATGTTGAATAACCAGCCAATGCAGGCATGCCATATCTAGAAGAGACAAGTTATTCAAAAAGTTGGGATAGATCTAGTTGGCAGCACCAATGAAGTCCAAGAACTGAAATTGATATTCACCTCGTTGTTTTTTACGAATCAAGCATTTGATGGTCAAGTTGAAATCTATAAAACACTGCCCACAAGCTTTATTATTGTACATATTCACTTTTTTTTTGTCGGTGACAGGCCTAATCACAATCATTATGGAAAATAATCTCACTTGTATTTTGTAACCCAGTTTATTTGAATATAGAATATTTGAGTTTTTTGTTTGGTTTTTTCCAATCTCTCATGTTGCTTTTTATTTTATGTTGTACTTTTTTTTGTGTGTTGTTAAACATGGACGACAAGCTTTTCTTTCTGTTGCCTAGCAATTTGATTTAAATAAAGGCCACTCTGTTCGCTCCTTACATTTTACATGGAAGAATAATTTTTCATAGGCCATACTTAGGTGGCGTCCGCCCTATACTTACAGAAATAAATCGGAGCACCCGTCCTGATTTCATTCTTCGGGGTCCCGTAAATAGAATGAATTAATGACTCTATTACAACAAGGCAACTCAAGTGTTGACATCATGTTCATGTTCAATATTTTGCATATATTGCAGCTTCTTCTATTTGATAATATCTGTGCATATAAAAAATGTTGTGTCGTATGTGTGTGTGCATGTGTGTATTATTATTATTATTATTTTTATTATTTTTTTTCTATTGCTTATGTGTGTCAATGAAAGTTGTGAACCGAACAACATCCTGCAAATTGGAAGATGATTTGCATTTGGACCAGAAATAATCTATTAACATATATTAATATGAATACTATTGGAATAAATATAAACACTTTCTCTTTAAATTTTCCTTGTTTTATCCCCCTCTATTATCCCTTTGTGGTTCTATATTTAGTCGCATCTCCATGATCACAGCCTCCTGGATTCATGGATTGGCAGATGCTTATATTTATCTATATCCTCACACCATGATCCCAACCAATCGCGGACCCTTTCAATACTTAGCCAATTATCTGACCATCGGGTCTCGGGTTTGCGGTATCCAACACTTATGTCCCATGTTCTGTCATATACATATTGCACCCAAAGAACTTCTATGATCTACAACTTATTCTTTTGCTAGTGAGGACTGACCATGGATTCAAAAATATTGGCATTAATAGACGAACAGAAGACGTTTTCATGTGAGATACTTGGCCCTTTTTCCCTTTTCTTCTCCCCGTCTACTATCGCTTTCTGGTTATATACTTAGTCGTATTTCTCTGATCGCGGGTTCCAGGGTTGGTGGGATGACATATCTTCATATCCATCTATATCCTCACATGACGAATCCGACCAACCGTTGTTCCTTTCCATACTTCACCAATTTTATGGCCACGGTTGTCGGGTTGGCCCTTTCGAACTCTGTTGTTTTTTGTTCTATGATATACATCTTGCACTCAAAACTTATGTGATCTACAATTCCACCACGAAGTCCTCAAACTCGCAAGCTTCACTCTACTAGGGTTCACAAATGTTTCAAAGTATATGTCATTGCCTTCCATACCCACTAACTTCGCGCCCTTCCCAAAATAAATTGATTATGGTCTTACTAGTGACAACTGAACACACTGGTATGAAACAACTGGCACCTGGACCTCCGCCATATACAAATTGATTGTCGGACTCCGATATTGTCCCCTCTTCTACGTTACACATTATGCATTCAAATGTTTCGATCTCTACAATTTGATTGTCAGGGCCTCAAGTCTTCTAGGGAGACCTTGTCACCCTATTTTGGATCCTCGTGTTGGCGAGTTCATGAAATCTCCAATTCCTAGTCATTGTTTCATGTTCTGACCATCCTCGTACTTCTTTCCAAATATGCAACACCAAAGGTTTAATGCTAAGACACCATCATTCAACAACCTTAAAGATCGGCATTAATAAGCAAAAGCCTCGAGAACTAACCATCCCTACAGAACTTGTCCAGAAACATGCAGAGAAGATCTTGCCAGGTAATGAGAAAGATATTACAAATTTCAATATATTAGAGAAAACAAGTATGAGCTAGCGTTTCCCTATTCCATAACTGGACACTTTTTCAATTGCGAGTTCCGGGATTGACGGCCTCAAAATTGTGTTTCGAATCTTTCGTGACTTGCAAACAGTGCCTGGAGTTCCGCGATATACAATTTATCCACTGGAATGCCCTGTCACGAGCCCGACCATCCACCGTTCCTTTCAATACTTAGCCCC
This sequence comes from Picea sitchensis, assembly GCA_010110895.2. NCBI lineage: Eukaryota > Viridiplantae > Streptophyta > Pinopsida > Pinales > Pinaceae > Picea > Picea sitchensis. The sequence continues at coordinate 116,494 of SNQJ01S0042990.1, read as the reverse complement.
AAGTTGGTTGTATCTCCATGACATTGTACATTTACTGTCTATCGAGTTTGGCCTACCGTTTCCCTATTCCATACTCAGACACTTTTTTTATTGTGGGTTCTCGGACTGGCGAGCTCAGGATTGTGTTTCCAATGTTCCGCGACTAGAAAACAATATCTGGAGTTTCGCGATATACAATTTGTCTACAGGAATGCACCATCATGCCCTCTTCTGTGTTACACGTTCTACGTTCAACACTCCTGAGAGATACAATTTGACCCTCGGGCCCTCACCTTTGTTGGTTGTATCTTCTAGCCCTATTTCGAAGCATCACCAACCGCTTTTGATAATTATCCATTCCTTAATTGTTGTTCCATGTCCCCGCTACCTTCCTACTTTTCTCTGAATATGAAACTGGAAAGCTTCATCATGCATGAACCTTAAACATGTCATTAATGAGAGAACGCTCGAGGATATCTCCCACACTTATGCCATATAAAAATTGACCGTCATAATCCCATATCATCCCCTCTTCTGTGGTACACATTTTGCATTCAAGTTTTGAGACATACAATTTGACCCTCGGGAAGTCATGTCTCATGGGGAACCATTGTCACCCTAATTTTGAAGCTCGTCCAACCACTTTCCATACTTTCCCATTTCATGGAATCTCTTATGTGGTTCCTTGGGTTGGTGGGTTCACGAAATCTCCAATTCTTAGTCATTGTTTATTATGCCCGACCAAGGTTTAATGCTAACAGTTCATCATGAAACAACCATACAAACTGTCATTAAAAAGAAAAAGCGTCGACGGACAGTGAAATTTAAATGAAGATTGACTCCTCGAATTTAAATTAATTTATCTTTTCTTATTTTCTCTTTTCTGCCCAGAGACATGCAGAAAAGATCTTTCCAGGCAATGGGATATATATTACAAGTTTCAATATATTAGCGAAAATGAATCCTCCCGACCGTTTCTCTATTCCATACTTGAGCCACTTTTTCGATTGCGGGTTCCCAGATAGGCGGGCTCACGTTTGCACTTCCATTGTTTTGTTTCCTGCAAACATTACTCGGACTTCTGCGATATACAAATTTCCCTCTGGACTGTCCCATCATGCCCTCTTCCTTGTTATGCATTTTTCACTCAAAAAATTCTGAGACATACAATTTCACCCTCGGGCCCTCAACTCCAACGGTTGTACCTTGGAACCCTATTTTGAAGCTCGCTTGACTGCTTTCGATAATTATACACTCCTTAATTTCTCTTTCCCATCCCCAGGACCTTCGTACTTCTTTCTTAATATGCAATTAGTAACCTTTCATGCTAACATCTCACCATCCAGGAACCGTCAACATTGTCATTAATGAGTGAAATGCTCAAGGAGATCTTCCATTAATATGCATTAAACCAAGATATGCGGAGAGTTATATTATCCCTTCTAAGTGTTCGTCTCAAACACGGATCGTCGCGCTGGCCCATTCAGGAAATATCCAATCCTTAATTGTTCATTGACGTATCCTCCATGTTCGCACTTCTATATATGCAATTACTAGTCTTTAATGCTAACAGTGCATCATGCAATAGTCGTCGAAATTTTCATTAACGAGCAAAAGTCTCGAGGAGATCTCCCATTCACACACATTTGGACTAAGATTTGCGCAGGGTTGTATTATCCCTTCCAACTCTTCATTTCAGACATCATCTAGAGCAAACAAACGTCCTTGTAAACTTATGGCAACGGCTTGACAACATTTCTATGGAAATACAGTGAATATCTTCGGACGTGAGGACCATAACTTCTAGTGGTCCATGGCATACTCTTACTATTCATCCCGTTCCGCCCAGAACGAAGTGATTTGGACCTCTGGAATCGTTCATGCAGGTTGCATCCCTGAGCTTTTTTACTGTAAGGAGGTGGTCTCTTGGTGCGCCGAAAAATATGTTTCAAGCCAAAGAATTATTCCATTGTGAAACCATTCTCCTGTTTCTTTGTCGCCTCAGGTCTTCCACAAGATGTTAAGATTGTCGGAGCCAACATTGACCTTCAGAGGACAAGACTGCAAGCAGTTCCTAGAAAAACATGATAACGGGTTGGACCTCTTACCTGATTTCCTTGAAGACCCGACAGTAGTTCCTGAAGATATCACAAAGTTGCAGGTCAGATCCTTTAGAAATACATTCCGAGAAATTGCTTGGTTGTTTACAAGAATAAGAGGACAGGAATCCACGACAAGCATTTCCCATATAGTTATTTATATTTTCTACTTCACATTCAAGGAACAATTCATTTTCGATTGGGGGAAGCTAATTTCCATTGAAATATGTTCCCAACTGTCATGATTCAAAGAATCGGATAAATTTTATATGTCATCCTACTTGATTTTCGCAATAGTACATTGATGTACGTTTCCAAAACTATTTATGTCCAAGAAAATAAACTATGAATTCGACCTAGTAACATTCTAGTACCAGGACTTGTGGAGGCACAAGGCCTCCCATTGTTTTTATGAGGTTTTTCATGTTTTCGTCTTAGCTTTCAAAGATTTATTATTATGAAAGGATCCTCCCCAGATGTCTAGCCAGGCAACCAAGTTTTTGGACAGGAAGGGGACACTTGAACAAAAGGAAAATTACATTGTACTAATGGTCTTTGGCTCCAAGGAAAAGCATTCTTTCCTTCCATGCCACATCACGGACAAGAAGTTTTTTACAGAAATAGCAAGGCAATACAACCATTGGTTGCATTTTTTCCATGACAAGAGAAAAAAATAGTTCCTTCCTCTGCCTTGGAAAGTTGGGGACTTCGTGTGCAGAAACGTCAACAAGATTGATGAATTCGCAGGCCATTTCAAGAACTTGAACCTAACATATGTTGAAAGGTTAAAAGGGTTCGACCCTAATGGGATTTTTTGAGAACATTTACTATCAGTTGGTTTTAGCAGCTCTTTTATCCATAGACTCCTGATCGAAGACAGAGACAATGACGAAAACACTCCTGCTTCTGATGATTGTGATGTAGAGACATTGCAAAACGAGACTGAATTGTATAGACAATAGGGAAAAGTATACGGTGAGAAGAGTGTCCAATCCCCGGCCAGCACTCCCAAGAGCACGACATCACGGAGAATCGCTTCAACGGCCCACCCCAATAAGAAATAAACCCATAAATATTCAAACAAAAGAGGAGATAAGAACCCTCCTCGCGCAAAAATTGATAGTTCTCACAAGCTTCCCCTGATGAAGAAGAGAAAAAACATTGTAGGGCAGGCGGAAGAACCTGAAATTGAAAGTGAGCACATGCAGCTTGAAACTGAAATTGAGCACATGCACAAATTTCACCCGTCTGCGGACGCGATGCACCATAGTTCCACAATGGAAATAGCTGAGACCGACATCTTTTACGAAGATGAATCCTTCATATTCCAGAGCGTTGTTTTTGGCAGCCAATCTAAAAATTTAATCATTGAAAAGAGAGATGTAACAAATAAGAAAGGAAAATCTCATACAGAGATTAACTTTAGGAAAATGTGGTCATCCCAAATCTCCCGATTTCACCACGTAACTAGTGATGATCTTGATGATTCCATTGGAGGACTTGAAGCGGAGAATGTCAGACTGAACAGTCGAGTCAAGGAAGAGGAGGCTTTCATTCCTACCCTAGAGTTTGCCAATCCTTTAAAAAAAATCGTGCCTGCTACCCCTACAACCAAGTTAAAAGGATCCTCCAGCCTCCTCACATCGTGTAGAGCCATTGTAGAGAAGAACATCAAGACAATAATGTAGCTAATTACTGAAGCCTGGGAAACATCACAAAATATAGCTTCCTTTTGAAAGAGGGAAAATGATTTGCACGGACATTTGCAGATGAATTTAAAAAATGAACAATGTTTCTATGAACAGATGGTGACCCATTTTTCCAACCATGCCATCAACAGCTCGGATCTAAAAAGAAGACAAGAGGATATCCCCTCCCCAAAGTGGATCAAACAATTAAAAGCATGCAGGCAAAAGAAACTTAAGAACCTGCAGCTCATTGTCAAATCATGCGAACAAGCCATATCAGAAAAAGAAGAATTATTTAGAAACCTGACCCAAATAGACGTAGTCAGAAGTACCAACGAGTTTCAAGACCCAAACTTAATCCTCAAATCCTTGTCCTTGACCAAAGAAGCCTTCGATGAACAACTTGATATTTTAAAGGGGTTGTCTTTAGAAAAGTTTTACGGCATCCTTGAATATGGTGTATATGAGGTCGAGAACTGGACAATGGACTATTCGGCACACAATGAAGAAATTGAATGGGCTCTACATAGTATTTCTATGGATCTAAGGAAATTAGAAAATGATCTTTTCGACATAGAAATTCGGGATGAAATCAACGTGGCCCCCATGAGAAGCTACATTGAAGAATGGTTCCAATGAAGAATGGACAAGCTCATCGACGAAGGGAAACAATTGGTTGGCACGATTCCAGTGATCGTCGACGAAAGAAACAAAAATTCATCGGCCTCATAGTAAGTCTATATTGATCACATCTTGTTTTCTTTATCAATCCAGTTATTCTACCTCTTTAAATAGAAATCTCTAACCAAAGACTCATAACTTCCAATTTCTTCTTTTCATGTCTTCCTCTCTACCATCGTGCACTTCTTCTTTCTACAGTCCTATTTCTTGTACTTATTTATTTTATGGTCCGCGGGAGCCCCAATCCCAGTATATATGACAAACGCATTTAAATTTCCAAAAATATGGAACATATTCTAGAAATATGTAACAGACATTATTAATTTTTTATAGACTTCAAAGAAAACTAATTTGAGAATGCAAAAAAAAATTCCTTCAACTATGTTGGATGTTAGGAAATTGTGTTTATTATATTTGAATGTTTAATGTGTGTGATTCCTGGTCCTTTTTTCCAGGAACATTTGTTGCAAGGCATTATTATTTTTTGATAAATTTCAAAGAAAACTAATTCGGAAATGCTAAAAAAAAATTCCTTCAACTATGTTGGATGTCAGGAAATTGTGTTTATTATATTTGAATGTTTAATTTGTATACTTCATGGTCCTCTTTTCAAGGAACCTTTATTGCAAATCATTAAGATAGAAATTTTCTAACTCCCATGTTTGAACTATACACACCCCAGGAAAAAATTGCCTCGTTCACATATTAACCTTGGGGGTCATCTACAATCCAAATGTCTTGTGGTTGTCCTGTGACACACTGCCACAAGTCATCCTCTGCATGGATACCACATGTACTTCAAGTTGTTTCCCACGTGTTTGTGCTCGGTCCCACCGTAGCACTGCATTTATTCCCATTCCAACCTGGCAGGGACTACGCTTCCATGCAAAACTTGTTTTCTCTTATAATCCTTTGTCAATTATATGAAGAACATGTTCCAAAAAAAATCCATCATATAAGTTTTCATTGAAGTCATGGAAGTAAAAACCCATTTCAATAGATGTGTTTCACCATCCAACGTTTCCATGCAAAGAGTCTTTAACGTTCCTTTCACCTTTTTAAAAACCATATAGATGTTGTTATCACTCCAAGAGTCACCCTAGACTGTAATCAGGTGGGCTTGGTAACATGCAAAGAATTCAAATTTAATCTTGAAAGATAAGCTTTAAAGTCATAGGGATTTGACCATAAGGACAATCAAATTCATCTTCCCAACTATATTCTTCAGCAAAAGTGGCCTTAGCAACTTTAGATCAGACAATAGACTTGATAAATGGATGAGGAAAAGAAAACTATGATCTGAACATGTCAAAGATACTTCCAACACTTTAAAACAGTCATCTCACAATAAAAAAATCTGTATATTAACAAATTCTATATCACCAATGCAAAGAACGAAGAACATCACTCAATCATTGTATGAATAAGAAGAAGAGTAAATCATTCATTCTTTAATATTAGTACAGAGAGAAAGATAGAAATGGAAAAAGAAAAACTAATCTCCATTGATAAGGAATCACAAGTCTGAACAAATACAAAGAGAAGAAAAGAACACAATGATAACCACTCGGAATTCCTCTGGGTCCAAAGCCCCCTTCCCCTAGCTCATTATAACCTTACTCTAATCTTGTACCATGAAATATATAGCACCATAAGTCCTTTCCAGATCACCAATTCGAACTCCAACCCCTTTCCCAAAATAGAAACA
>SNQJ01S0042990.1:73189-96799 GCA_010110895.2 Picea sitchensis | reverse complement strand
TGAAATAAAGAATCATGCTTCGATTTTGCTTCTACATCTGAGTATCCTTTGAAGTGGGTGCTTGTGGAGTTATGGAGGGCCCCCATGGCCTCACTTGCATGTTGGTTTGCTTATTTTAGGTATAACTTATTTTATGTTTTGTTTGATTTCAGCTTTTAAAGTTTTGTTAAATGTTCTAATACTGGAAGGATCTTATTTGAAAGTGATTTTGTAAGAGAACCATAAGATCTCAGACAATTATTAGATTTAGGTTTGTTTCATTTCAACTTTTAAGTTTTGTTCTAATATTGGAGGAGATCCTAAAATTCAGGTGTTCTTGTAAGAGAACCTTAGGGTCTTGACAATTGTTAGATCTAGGTTTGATTAGTTGTTGAAAGAGATGTTGATGAATATGTTCTTGTAAGGGAACTTTAAGATCTCAGACATATTAGGAATCTTTCTAGATCGATATATTTTAGGTAGCACTTCTAAGTTTACCTTTCTAGGTTGACATTAAATTAAACTCTGATTGACATTATTAATTAGAACTAAACAACCATTTAGGCAGAAACTAAGATAGATAAATCCCATGTTGCTGCCTATTATGGAAAAGGAATTCAAGAAGCTGCTTGATGCCAAGATCATCATACCTTTAAGGTACTCTGAGTGGGTGGATAACCTAGTCCTTGTGAGGAAAAATAATGGTGAAATCGAACTTTGTGTTGATTTCAAAAATTTAAATAGAAGTTCCAAAAAAGATAATTATCCCTTGCCAAAGATGGAACATATTTTGCAGAGGGTGACTGGTTCAACAAGGATGTCTATGATTGATGGCTTCTCAGGCTATAATCAGATCTCTGACTTACTTGAAGATAACGAGAAAACAACTTTCACTACTCCTTGGGGCACATTTATGTATGCTAAAATGCCCTTTGGTCTAATGAATGAAGGAGCAACTTTCCAGCGAGCAATTAATATTGCCTTTATTGGGGAGAAGGACAAATTTATGGTCATCTATCTAGACGATATTACAGTGTTCTCAAAATCTGATAAAGAACGTTATCATCATTTGAAGAAGGTTTTCCTGAAATGTAAAAAGTTTGGACTGTCTCTCAATCCTAAGAAGCCTTTGTTTTCTATGAAAGAAGGCAAGTTGTTGGGACACATTGTCTTAGCATAATGGGTAAGGATTGATCCAAGTAGAGTAGAGGCCATCAAGACTCTGTCTTTTCCTAGATCCAAGAAGGAGATCCAATATTTCTTGGGTAAAATAATTTTTTTGAGAAGATTCATCTCTAACTTTGTTGAATTGGTTAAGTTTATCACATCTATGCTTAGAAAGGGAAATGATGTGAAATGGACTGTTGAAGCTCAGAATTCTTTTGATCAAATCAAACAAGCATTGACTGAGGTACCTGTTCTCATCAAACCTAATTATTAAAAAGAATTTATGATATTTTCTTTTGCTTCAAATGACACATTGGCTGCTGTCCTTCTTCAGAAAAACACAGAGGGGATGGAGCAACCTATTTCCTTTTTAAGCAGAGCATTAAGGGATGCAAAGGTGAGGTATGATAGTATGGAAAAGTAGGCTTATGCTTTGGTTAAATCCCTTAAAGATTTTAGGGTATATATTCCGCATTCCAATATTATTTCCTATGTCCTATCAGCCTTTGTGAAGGAAATACTTACCCAACCTAACATAGATGGAAAGAGGAGCAAGTGGATTGCCAAAATTTTGGAGTTTGACCTTTAAATGAAGCCTACTAAGTTGGTGAAAGGGAAAGGTTTAGCTAGATTGCTGGCTGAATCAAATTGCAAAGCACTGGGGGTTAATTTCATGAACCTAAACTCTGAAAATCAACAAATTGATATCTCTGCTACAAGATAACATATCAGTCCCAGCTTGGCAGAATGCACTTGGTACAAAGACATTATTTATTTTCTGCAAAAGTTATAGCCTCCTGATGGTTTGGAGAAGAACAAGGTGAGAGATTTGAAACTAAAGGTAATCAGATATTGTCTTATTGATCACATACTGTATTGGAAAGATACTCTAGGGGTTCTCTTAAGATGTCTAGATCCAAGGGAGGCTCAAAGGACCATGACTGATTTTCATGACAACTTGTGTGGGGGTCATAATTTTTTGAGGACCACATCATATAATATTCTCAGAGATGGGTATTTTTGGCCTAGCCTTTTTACCGATGTTTGTGAAAAGATCAGAGCATGTGATAAATGTCAAAAGTTTTTAGGAAAACAACAACTAAAATATTTGCCTCTGAAGCCTGTGGTGGTTTCTGGTCCTTTCCATCAGTGGGGACTTAACTTCATTGGGGAAATTCATCCTGTTTCAAGTGGTCAACATCGATGGATTTTGACTGCAACTGACTATTTCACCAAGTGGATAGAAGCCATTCCTATAAGGAGTGCCTCACACAAGGTAATTATTGGTTTTCTTGAAGATATTATGTCAAGGTTTGGTTGCCCGAGCAAGATTGTTACTGATAATGCTGCATCGTTCAAAGCTGAACCATTGGTGAAATTTTCTGAGAAGCATGGGATTCAACTAGTTCATTCTACCCCTTATTACCCCCAAGGCAAGGGTTTAGAAGAATCCTCTAACAAGAGCCTCGTAAATGTTATCAATAAGCTATTGGAGGACAACAAGAAAGCATTAGACTCAAAGCTGAAATTTTCCTTATGGGCTGATAGAATCACTACAAAGAGATCACTTGGTATTTCCCCTTTTCAACTTGTTTATGGGATTGATGCTATTTTTCCTACTCAACTTGCCTTGTCTGTGGCAAAGTTCCTTCATGATCAACAAGGAGAAACAAATGATATGGTCAGAAGGATGCATCGACTAGTAGAAGTACAACAAACCAGGGAGCAACTCCTTGATAAAACACAGAGCCGTCAATAGAAGATCAAGCAAGCTTTTGATAAGAAGGTAAATAAAGAAGATTTCCAACTGGGAGATATGGTGCTCAAGTGGGATGCACCAAGGAAAGTCAAAGGCAAACATGGTAAATTCTAAGCCTTGTGGATTCGTCCTTTCAAGATTTCTGAAGTTTTTCAAAATAATACTTATAAATTGTAAAACTTGGAAGACTCTAAAGTTTTTGGTGGACCAGTTAATGGGCATTTTCTGAAGAAGTATTTTGCTTAAGCCATGAGTGGCTTTCCATTCCATTGTAAATATCATTTTTGTTTTTCTTTCTATTGAATAAATGACCCCATAGCCCTAGGATAAGACACTGAAGCTGCTTGTTCTTAGCAGCTCACAGGGAGCATGCCATCCCCTGTGGAGCCAATGTTATCACTTGGAATTGATTGGGTCAATTCAACCTTTAGGTTTTTTTATTTTTATCATTAGTGTTGTTTAATTTTTACTTTTGTCCTCTTCCTTATAGTCATTTTAGGTTTTATCACAAACAAAATTAGTGTTGATGTTGGCCCATTACCCTTGGGTTATATCTTTATCTTTATGATAAGATTAGACAAGCCATTACCCTTATGCTTCCACCACCACCCTGACATGTCACCACTTCCACGATATACTAGAACCCCTCCACTTTGTCCCTTTACCCGTTAGAAGGTCAAATCATGTTCTTTTTGTATGTTGCCATCTCATCAGACAATTCACAACGCATCTCAAGTACACTTTGCTTTCATCACCATAATTGCACTCATAATGCCTTGTCAGTTGATTTCCTTGTTTTTAGCACTTATGTGTTTAAAGAAATAACCCAGGATTTGACCATTAAAGTTTTTCTAATTGTTTTCCAAAATTTCAAATTAATCCTAGCTCGACCTTGCAAAAAGCTGGTGTTTTCAGACAAGCACTATAGAAATTGCTGCGAACTGGTTGACGAAAGGGAGTTTGAGGTTAGACCATTTGCAGATGGATTCATTCAAGCTCAAGCATGTCAGTTTTCAAGTCGCAACATCTAGGTACTGCATGAGCATTTTTATCTCCGTTGAAGAACATTAAAGGCTGTGTTTATCTTTTCTCCTCCTAGGTGCTGCGAACTGGTGATCCACGTTGCCAACTATCCCACTTACCCCTGTTATCATGATTCTCAGCCAATTGCATAGCTCTCAACCTTGTTTTACCAAATCTTAAACAAACCTTACTGTCATGCCACCTTGCCTATCCCATATTTGGCCTTTCTTGCTTATGCTACAAACTATGCCGCAAATCCTCTGTTCTGGCACTGCAAACTCTGTGTAGTGACCTGACACTTTTAATCAACTGTCTTAGACCTTTTACCAACTAGTCTTTATCAAGAGATCCATTTTAGATTCAGGTCTATCTTTTTGAAATTGAAAAGAATTTTGTTGATAAAGTTATGATGAATGTTGCAAGATAATAGTGAGGTTTTGGACAAATCTTTTTACATTAAGATGTCTCCTTGTATCGTCATTCTTTCATGTGTAGTCTTCATTCATCTCCTTGACTATCATTTGTCCTTTATTAATCCTGGAGGTCAAATAGTCTGAATAACATTAAAACCTTAAACAAAACCAACTTTTGAAAGATATTATCCATCAAAACCCTAAGTCCTCTATTTTTCGGTTTTATAACAACATCACTCAATTTGTTGATTAAGTTTTATTCCTATGAAATCAATGGATACTCCACAGAAGAAGAAGGCTCACAAGAGAGGGGCCATTGTGAGGACTGGACCCTATGACATGCAGTTGTTTACTGTTGAACCTCTGATTTGGGAGGTCTTCCAAAGAGTGGGATGTTTAATTTCTGTCAGAAAATGCAGAGGGTGCACCCTGAGGTGGCCAGAGGGTTTTCTTTGAATTTTGATGGAACCAAAACCAAAATTGGGACACTTGAACTTGATGTATCTGAAGAAACCATAGCAACAATTAATGAAATACCAAATACTGGTGAAAAGTGGTTTAAGGCCATGAATCTAAATGCAGCCTTCTCCAAAAAATTCCTTAAACCAGAATGTTAGGGAGATAATCTATCAAAGGGAGTGCCCAGGAGCCACATATTTGAAGGATTTGATAAGATGGTAAGGGTAATCCAAAGGTATTTCACCTGTGAGGGCAGGTTCAATATGATGGATCAGTACCACATTAGACTTTTGTTGCACTTCATAGGAAAAGATCTCATGAATCTCCCTTTCTATTTGTTTAGAAGCATTGGAAAAATGGCCGACAGAGTCCAGGCTAAGTCCAAGGCAGTTGACACAAGTGTTTTTCACTCAGAGATGATTAAGATGCTTGTGATGGAGGATTTAAAGTAGAAAAACATTGATCGGGAGCAGTTCATTGCCTCTGAACATTTTCAATTTAATGTTGCTCCTACTCCACAATCCAAGGTGCAGAGTACTCTTTAGGATGACAACACTGTACACACAGAGACAAATAATAAGAGGAAGAGAAAAGACATCGTTAAAAATGATGATGCAACTAAGGAACAAGAAGGAGAAGAGAGATCTCATTGCTCTCCACAAAGGGAGTTTTCACCCAAGTCAGCTCCAGAGTTAGCAAAAACTCCATCAACTAGAGCCATCCCTAACTTTGGAGGAAGTTTTGTGGTGTTTTGGAGCTTAAAATAGACTAATTGGGAAGCTACGATACAGTTCGTAGCACCTGGCGTTGTGAATTGGTTTCTATAGTCAAGCGCTGTGAACTAGCTAATACAATCAACGCTACAGGATATGCTGAAAACTCCTATTTTGATGGTTTCAAGAGGATCAACGATCGCCAGATGGATAGGGGAGCATGGTACAACTGTTTGGAGGTCAGTTTAAAGCTGGAAGATACATGGAAAGAATATGAATGCGCTTAAAGGACACCTCATCATGAAATATTAGGGTGTTAGGATAGTTGGCAACATTCGGCTTTTTTGTAGCATTTTGTTATTTGCAATTTGTACCAGTGTAATTACTTCAGTTCCGGATGGAAGAATCCTATGCTAAAGGATGAAACTCACATTGTATGCTATGATTCCCTATCTAGGCTATATAATAAGCATTAGAAGACATTTGGTGGGTTTGAATGGTTGATGTAAAAGACTTTTCTGGTGATATTAATGTAACAAAGCCTGCCCTGGTTTGATGTATCAGACTTGATGAATTTTTGTCTAATGAAAATCCGTTTTCTTTCTTTTCATCTTGTTTCTCTCTCACTCTGAATTCTTACTGTCATTGAATGATTCAAATGATGTTTTGCAGTTGTAATGAAATGGAGGTTTGATTGTGATGTTGTTATAATTTTTCTCAGAGTTTTATCTTGGATTCAAGAAGCTCTTGTATCTAAAGCTTTTCTTTCCTTTGTCTAATGATAAAGCCTGATGCTAGTGGTAGCCCTATTTCACTTTTCTCAATTAAAGTCTTCCTTCTATCCACATTAATCCTTAAAACCTGATCTAAGTTAGACAAGACCTCTTTTGTTGATGCATTTTATCCAGAATTTCTTGTGTTTTAGCATTGATAGACCGACTTTACCCATTTGAAATCACATTTTAAGACTTACCTCATAAACCTATTGATGGGTACTGAGGTTTCAATTTAGTAGTCAAAGTGTAACTTTCAATGCTAATAGGTTTCAATGGCCCTCAAAGGGTTTTTTTGAACCCTTTTTTGCTGGCTGAGTTCACAGACTCTCTTCCAGTACACTCTCAACGGATAGGTCCAACCACTATAGGGATATATTTGGGCATTCCTCTTGGCATTTTGGGGGTCTCTCTTGAGCGGGGACATAGGCTCAACCAAGTTCACAATCCCAGCTAGTTAGTGCCCGCAAGAAAAAAAAAAGTGTGTTAGGCTAGAGAGCAGTCTGACAAGATTGGTCCCGAGAGATGATATCACAATGGCACAGGTCCTGGATATGTCATACATGACGGTGGTAGGAAACACTCAGGGTCACTGTTTTAGCGCAAAAACCCTAAAGGATTGGTTTGCTTCCCTTTGGAAGAGACATCTAGGGTATGTGACAAGGGTAATGGTTCTGGTCCGTGGATGGTTTATCTTCAAATTTGCAAAGTCTGAGGATGCACTTTGGGCCCTCAATTATCCATGGAGTGTAGACTCAAACCCCATCTTCTTCAAGTTGTGGTCACTTCTGTTTGATGCAGGAAAGGAGCGTTTGGATGTCATACCTATATGGGTTTGTCTCCCTTGTCTCCCATTGGAATTCTGGACAAAGGAGATCTTTAAAATGATTAGGAATACCTTAGGCACTGTCCTAGATGAAAACATGTCTTCTTTTCTTTAGATGAGTATGTGGTGGCACGTACACTAATATAGATAAACCTATAGGATGGCTTGGAGGAGGATCTTGAACTTGTGACGGGTGGACAGACCTTCAAGTAGAGGTTGAACTACGAAGGAGTCCCTTTTCGTTGTCGATAGTGTCACAAAAAAGGACATATTGTGAGCCAATTTCCATTACCACTTAGACCCAGGAAGCCTAGTGTGGAGCCTTTTGCGACACAGAATAGTCGAAAGGCTCGAGAAAAAGTTGCTTCAAAAAATGTAGGCAACGATTAGCTCCGGGAGGAGGAATTTAGGGCCCGAAAAAAGACAATCTCGTGGGGGTCCATCTTCATATCGAATTAATTCAACTTAGATTTTCCCAGTGGAAAAAAACACTTGTGGAGTCTCAACTATCCTTCCTCAAGGAAGCACCTCAAATGATGCTCTGAAGCAGTCAAAGTTATTCCTACAGGGTTGATACAGATTTAGGAGCGGAACAAACTGATTAACAGAATGAATATAATAAACACAAAGATATGAAGAACAACACAAATATCCAATGAATAATATCTTCTATTGAATAAATGAAATAGGCTGAAACTGTAAAACTACAGAACTGAAACACTTGCTTGAATGATGGTAGCTATCTCTGAGAAGAGATGTGGCTACTATGGGCATCCGTCTGAGTAGAATGAATACAATGGGGCTCCAAAGGCCTTTTTGATATTACTCATGAATTCCAAAACCCTAGACATCCAAAAACTTAACCCTAGAAGGTGAAACACCAAAAGTCATGTGGGCCCCTATGGGTAAGTTGGTACCTTAACTTCTTGTGTCGTAAGTTTTTCATACGACCTTCATTTTAGGCGCGAGATATCCCTTTGGAAAGGTCTCTCAAATAAATACACATTACAAATAAGTACACAAGAACATGTTGAACTAAAAATGGACAATAAGAGCTAATTAGAATAGGTGGGTGTCCACCAATATCCACCTAGATCAATCCTCCCCCCTTAGGAAGAAATGGTCTCCATTGCGTTGAGTTCCCCCATTAGGTGAGGAAACTTCAGTTGGATTTGGCCCCGGGTGAGCCACTTTCCTTGGTGGAGGAGTTTCCTTTCCTTAACAACCCGATAAAGTTGGATCCTCTACTGGATTGAGCTCTGTTGGTGTAATTTGTTCTACAATCTTTGAGGTGTCCAATAATGGTGGAAAATATGGCCGAAGGAGGTCCACATTGAACACTGAGTGCAAGCCAAGGAAGGGTGGAGTGTTTGGTTCAAAATTATTGCTACCCACAACCTTTGTGATAGTGTAAGTCCCACAACGAAGTGGGTGGAGGTTTTGATGGGTCCCTGTGAGATGCTCCTTCTCCAAATGTATCCAAACTTTGTCTCCAACCTGAAACTGGTGCGGTACCATGTGTTTATCATGGCGCTGCTTGTACTTAGAATTGGATTTTTGAAAAATCTCCTGGGCCTGTTAGCAGATGTGCTGAATCCACTCAATGAATTTGGTGGCTTTGTCGGTCTCAGACTGAACATGGGAAGAGTCCGTGTGTGTGGTGGCAAGAGGTAGTGCAACATCAATGGGACCCAAGGGCTGGAATCCCAGCCCCACCTGAAATGGGCTATGGTTGGTGGAGCTATGGAGAGCCTTGTTGTAACTGTGTTTAACATAGGGGAGACTCTCATGCCATGTACGCGGATGCTTAGAGTTGTACATGCACAGGATGTGCACAATCATCCGATTGACAACCTCTATTTGGGGGTGGAAAGAAGTGGATTTAGTGAGCTTGGTGTCCAAAAGAGACCAGAGACTTGACCAAAATGTGTTGTTGAACCTGTTGTCCCGGTGAAAGATGATGGTCTGTGGTATCCCAAAATGGACCCACACTCGTTCGAATAAGAATTTGGAAATATCTGTTGCTCCGATATTCTTCTTGCAGGCTGTGAGGATGGCCATCTTCGAAAACTGGTCAACGACCACAAATACACAAACATTGCCTTGCTTGGTGGACGGAAGGCCATACATGTAATCCATTGAGATGGATTCCCAAGTCTTATCGGGAGTAGGAAGAGGGGTGTATAAGCCTTGCTTCTTGATGGTTGGCTTGGAAATGACACAAGCAGTGCAAGATCTAATATACTTGCCGATGTCCTATTAGAGTTTTGGCCAATAAAAATGTTTTTTAAGAACGACCACAATTTTCTCCATGCCAAAATGTCATGCCATCCAACTGTAGTGGGCTTCCCAAATCAACTTTGCACACTATCTTGTAGGAACAAAAAGATGGCGCAGATGGCATAATAGTCCGTCCTAAATGTGAAAATCCATGAAAGTCGTGCTTGTACCCTAGAGATGATAGGTGGTGGAAAAGTCCAGATTTTGCTGATAAAGTTGGGGCCACTCAGATGCATCATGTCCATAGGAATGGAGCACAGTGGTGAGGTAAGCCACGGGAGGTCGACTGAGGCAGTTAGTAACACGATTTGAGATCCCTATCTTATACTTGATGTTGATATGGAACTGCTGCAGGTAGGTGGAACACTTCTGATGACAGTCGTTCTGCAATTTCCCCTGTGTCTGTATGAACTATAGAGGCTTGTGATCAATGTGAATGATTGATGTAATGTTTCCGTTGATGACAGGCTTGTATGATGGAATACATCTCTTTGTCATAGGTGGCATATTTCTGGACAATATTTGAGAGTGTCTCACTATGGTATGCCACCAGATGACCATGTTGAGTGAGAACTATGCCTACAACATAGTTAGATGCATCGGTCTCAATCTCAAATGGTTACTGCAGATCAGGCAAGGAGAGTACTGGATATGAGCACAAACGATGCTTCAGATCATCGAATTCTAAATTTTTTTCCTTTCCCCACATGAACTTTTCCCTTCCACCGCCATTGGTCACCTGGATGAGGGTCCATGTAATATGGGAGAATCCCAACACGAATCATCGGTAGAAGTTGGCCACTCCCAAGAAGATCCAAATATCAATTAGTGTGGTCAGGGATGGCCAGTCACAGATGAACTAGATGTTAGTTGGATCAATATGTACCCCATGCTCATCAACAATGCATCCCAAGTATTGGACCCTATTCATGCCAAAATATCATTTTTCAAGTTGGCATATAGTTTGTGTTGCCATAGAGTGCTCAAAACTTGTTGAGTATGTCACATGTGATCCTCCCACATTCTGCTGACGATGAGGATGTCATCCAAATATACCACCAAAAAATATTTGGTGAAGGGTCTCAATACATCATCCATCAACCTCATGAAAGTGGTTGGTGCATTTGTTAATCCAAAGGGCATGACCAACCATTCAAAGAGACCTTCTTTAGATTTAAAGGTTGTCTTCCATACATCAGTTGGTTTGATGGGAACTCGGTGGTAGCCAGACTTTAGGTCAATATTGCCGAAGAACTTTTCCCCCTTGAGTTGGTCAATAAGGTCATAAATCCTTGGAATTGGGTATCGGTTCCTGATTGTTATTTTGTTTAAGGATCTGTAATCAATGCAGAGTCACCAAGTCTCGTCCGTCCACAAGGGGAGGATATGGGTCCGATGTGCCCCTTTTGAAGAAGCTCCTGGATCTGACGCTTGATTTCATCATTTTCCATTAGCGAGCGACGATAGACTGGTCCATTAGGTATAGGTGCACTAGGACTCAGATCAATTGGATGCTTGATTTGGTAGTGCATTGGTATCCGGATGTGTGAGGAGAATATGTCTATGTATTCTTCCATGATCCCATACAGTTGCTTCTGCTGCAAAGAGAGGCTCTGTTTAGAGGCCATGGATGTGGTGACGACCTTCTGCTTACTGTGAGCATGGATCACAAAGAAGACAAACTTCCCAGTATGTGAAATGACCTTACTGCATTTCTTAGCAGAGACTAAAGAAATAGTGGTAGGCGGTGCTACCTCTGGTATACTGTACAATTGTCTACCCAAAGTAATAATAATAGTGTAGGGTCTAGAATCATACACAACATGACACTTCCACAAATATGGTTGTCCTAAAAGAACATCAGAAACTTCAAGGGGAGAAATATCACACAATACCTCATCTTTGAAAGGCTTGATGTCATAGGGAAGGCGACACTGTTTGCTGACACATAGATCTCTTCCTTGGAAAATCCAACCAATGGTGTAGGGTTGCAGGTGCGGTGTCATTGGAAGGTCCAATTGCTTGATGACCTCTGCTGAAATCAGGTTCTTCTGACTGTTGCTATCGACAATGAAATGAAGTGGAGCCCCCTTTACCCACATCTATGAGGGAAAGAGGCATTCCCCTTCCTCTGGTTCTTCGAGTTCGCTTGGCCAGACTTTGGTGGTAGCGACAGTGGCACTGGGTCCAAAATAGATGATCCGCTTCCCTCCTTTGGGATTTGATATGGAGTCAGAATCAATGTCTGACTCAGAAGATTTCAACTCTGCCACGAGTGACGGCTTGGAGTGACATTCTTCAATGTTTTGCTAAGGGATTTTATGGTACTCACACTGTTTTCCCGTGTCCTTCTTCGTCTTCTCATTGCCCTTCTTGTGCTACGGCTTGGACTGGGTTTCCTGAGAATGGCCATATCTACTCTATCCCTTGCTGTGTGGGTTGGGGCTTCCTTTTCCCTACTTCAGCTATGAGGAGTTTGCAGACCCAAACTCTCCCCTCTTCTGCTTAAATTTTTTCTTGATCTTGACAACGTATCTATAAGCCGTACCCAATGAGGTGATGTCCAGAAAATTCATTTATGTTTGGTTGTATCTATGCAAACAACTGTGGTATTTGAGCACCGAATGTCACTCAGAGTCTTTGATACCCAGTTTGGTGCGTAGGGTGTGGAAAATATTAGTGAAATCGGGTACTGTCTGGTCCCTTTCTTGACGTAGGGTGGTCCATCTGGTGTACTGGTCCTCGTAGCTTCCATCAAGGTAGTATTTTTCTTTAATGGCATCTCGTACGGAATCCCATGTGGGGAAAACCACAAATATTGAAGATTCCTCTATGGCCCTTTCCTCAGAGTAAGTGTCCCACCGGTTCTTAACATGGGGGACGACCTTGAGGAGTGCAAAAGTAACCTTTTTCCTATCGAAAAAATTGTGGATCGAAAAATACCCTTCGAGCATATTCAACCATTTATCTACAACATCTGCATATATAAGTCCTTCAAATAATGGAATATGAAAATTTACCTGTACCTTGAAGAGTGTTGTATGGCTTCTTGATAAAGATGCTTCTCCTGTGGGAAGCCGCCAAAGGATCTACGCAAAGTTGTCCATCATTTCCTTCCTTTGTCACACAAGGGCTTCCTCGAGCAACATTTTAAAAGAATCTCCTGCTCCATCATATTTCTTTTCATCTCCCATGGGTTTTTGTCGGGTTTGGCGCGACCGATATTACAATGGCTTGAATGGTTCGAGTCCCAATTTCTTGTACCCAGATCTTGTCGGGGACATGCGCGAAGAAAAACAAATGAAGAGAAGACCGCTCTGATACCACTGATCCAGATTTAGGAGCGGAATGAACTGATTAATAGAATAAATACAATAAACACAGAGATATGAAGAACAACATAGATATCCAGTGAACAATATCTTCTATTGAATAAATGAAATAGGTTGAATTTGTAAAACTGCAGAACTGAAACACTTGCTCAAATGGTGGTAGCTATCTCTGAGAAGAGATGTGGCTGCTACGCGCATCTGTCTGAGCATAATGAATACAATGAGGCTCCAGAGGCCTTTTTGATATGACTCATGAATGCCCAAACCCTAGACATCCAAAAACCTAACCCTAGAAGGTGAAACACCAAAAGTCACGTGTGCACCTATGGGTAAGTTGGTACTTCAACTTCCCGGGGTCGTAACTTTTACATACGACGTCCGTTTTAGACGCGTGATAGCCCATTGGAAAGTTCTTCCAAAGAAATAAACATTACAAGGTAAATAAGAACATGCTGAACTAAAAATGGACAAGAGGAGCCAATTGGGATAGGTGGGTGGCCACCAATATCCACCTGGATCAAGGGTACGCCTATTTTTCCTTCTCATTCTATTAATATACTGATCAATTCTCTTTTTGTTTTAGGTAAGGACTGGCTAGGTCTATTTCAATCTATTTCCCTCCCTCTTAACTACAGAATCCCCTTGATTCCTGATGACCTAACTTCCCCTTCCACTTTCCCCCCATTTGTGATTGATCCAGTGACCATCTCTCAAGTTATGCTACCTGTATATTCAGAGTTATCCTTGGATTCAAAAGGGGAGGCCATAGTCTACAACTTAAGAAAAATACAGGTGACAGGGTCTACGGGGATGGAAACACTTGGTTTGGGGAAAAATCTAGGGGTTGTGTTAGGATTAAAGGGAAGAGGATGGAAATCCTTTCCATCAAAGGTTCAGAACAAAGCTTTGGCAGATGTGGTGACATGAAAACAACTCTCAATTTTCGAAGAACTTAAAGTAGTGAGGCCTCAAGAGGGACTTCCCCCATGAAAATTATTTCTCTAAACTACATGGGTGTGGCACGCCCATAAAAAAAAGTTGCCTTAAAAAGGTTGGTGTTTTCCCATCAACCAAATATCTAGATGTTGCAAGAAACTATGGGGAAAGTGGGGTTGTGGCTACCTTACTAGAATCCCTATTCCCCCAATGGGAGTTCACAGGGTTGGATACACGAGGGAGGTTGGGAGGTTTGGCAATCAGTTGGAGAAAAATCAAATTAATGATGCTTAACTCTTGGGGTTTTAAGTTAGGTCTTGGGCTGGAGGTTTGTTATGAAGACATGGGAAGGAATTTTACAATCCTAAACATTTAAGGGCCTTATCAGGATATGGTTCCTTGTTGAGAATCACTGACTCAAAAATATTACCTTTTAAGGGATAATTTGATTATTGGGGGGGATCTAAATTTCTCATTAGGGGCAATAGAGGTCTAGGGCCTAAGGGCCCGCGCTTATCCTCTCACAAACTTTTTCCATATTATCCTTTCAAAGATAGGCCTATCAGATATTGCCCCATTAAAATTAAGCCCCTCTTAGAGAAATAAGAGGACAGGGGAGGATCACATTTCTAAGAGATTAGACCGATTCTTGATCTCTGATAAAATTTTGAATGAACCATTGCATTTTAGGCAGTGGATAGGGAGTGGAGGCGAATAAGATCACTCTCCTATTTTTTTTGACATTGCTGGTGGTCCGAGAAAACCCATAGGTCCTTTCAAATCAACTTGGAGTGGGAAAAGGAGGAGATATTTCAAACCCTAATCAAAGAGTGTTTGGAACCTGTTAATTCTGCAGGGGGTAAAGCTGCTAGGGTCCATTTTGCTACAAATCTTAAACGGGTAAAAATGGAAGCGGTCCGATGGGAAAATGAAAAAAATGGATAGGGATGATAGGGCCCTTAAGGAGGTAGAGGAAGCCTTGTCGGCCATTTATGATTAAGAAGGAGAAGGTTATGATACTCCAGATTGGAAATAGGTCTCGGTGTATTTAGAAAAGAAAAAAAAGGTAGTCGTTAGAGGAGTGGGAGGAGGTTTGGAGACAAAAAAGCAAAGCAATTTAGCTGAAAAGTGGGGATGAAAATACAAAGTTTTTTTTTCAGGATTTTGCTAACAGAAGAAAGATTAGGAATAAAATATGGAGCCTCAAAGACTCTCTAGGCAGAGAGGTGACTTCCTTCAGGATCTGGCTTAGTTGGGGAATAGTTACTTCCATAACTTGTTCAAAGCAAATAATGGGATAAACATAAGAGATATAATTCAACTTTCTCTTCCTTTCCCACGGTTTGTAAATGAGGAAATTAACATAGAACTTATGGAGGAGGTAATAGAGAATGAAATCAAAGAGGTGCTCCATAGCTTTCAGAAAAAAAAAAGCCTAGGGCCGGATGGATGGAACATCAAATTTTACTTGGTCTTCTATGATTTAATTGGTAAGGATTTACTGGCCATTGTGGAAGAATCCCACAGAGAGTGTCATATTCATGCTCCACTGAATTCAACATTCATAGCCTTAATCCCAAAGACTGTCACACCACAATGCATGGATGAATTCAAGCCCAATTCCCTCTACAATTGTTTCTATAAGATTGTGGAAAATGTGATTGCTAGAAGAATTAAAGGGGTACTTTCTGCATCGATTTCCAAAGATCAATTCGAATTTTTGGAGGCGTGTCAGATCCATGAAGCCATTAGAGTGGCACATGAGGGAATACATTCCATGAAAACTAAGAAAATAAAATGGGAAGTACTTAAAATTGATATATACAAAGCCTTTGATCGACTTAATTGGCTCTATATTAGGATCCTCTGAACCCATCTAGGCTTTGAAGTTGATTTCATCAGATGTGTGATGTGTTGTATTTACATTGCTTCCTTTTCCATCGTGATTAAATGGTCCACATCCCCTTTATTCAAGGGTGAAAGAGGCCTCCATCGAGGGTGTCCACTATCGCCTCTACTCTTCCTCTTAGTGGCAAAAGGTCTTAGTAGGGATTTGGAAACAACAAAAATAAACAAAGAATTTTGTGGAATCTCCATAACTCCAAATCTTGGAATCACCCACCTCATGTTTGTAGATGATGTAATGGTCTATGAGTGGATGCAGAAAAGATGCATGAAATTTTGGAACTCTTCGGACGTGCTACTAGGATGGTGATAAATGAAGGGAAATCCACGATGTCAATTTAAAATTTGGAGGAGGATGAGATTGAATCCTACAAATCTCTTTTCCCGTTCGAGGTAAGAGACTTTGATGATGGGATGAAGTATTTGCATTTTCATCTATAGCCTAACAATTATAAGAAGATAGATTAGATGTGGATGCTAGCAAAGTTGGAGAAGAGATTAAACGATTGGAGCTACAAATGGATTTCTCAAGCATGGAGGTTGGTCTTGGTCAAATCTGTGTTGGAGGCTATACCAGTTTAATGGATGTCCTTAGCATGGATTCCAAAAGAGATCCTAGAAAATATTAGGAAGTTGTGTTCAAAATTTTTTTGGGTAGGGACACAAGAAAAAGTAGTCCTTCCTTGGGTGAAATGGTCCACCTTGGCTATTCCAAAATCTCTAGGAGGTGGGGCCTAAATAATATCTTTCTATTTGCAAAGGATCTGGTTGCAAAGTTAGTTTGGAGGTTAATATCCACATACAAGTTTTGGACCCAAGTGATGACTCACAAATACATTTGGCTTTCCTCACTTCGGGAATGGATAAGGAGCCCTTCGAAGAAGCACCATGTGGCTTCAATTGTATGGAAAGCAATGATATCCTCCTTTGATGTAATAGGGGATGGCCTAGCGTGGAAGATTGGTAAAGGGAACAAAGTTCGTTTGGCTAGGTATCCTTGGTCGGGTAGTGGGGGTGCACATATTCTTCTAGAAAACCTGATTCACAGTCTCCAAGAGAAGGGGTTTTTCTACCTAAATCAAATCAGGGATTCTACTCGAACTACTATTTTGTCACAGGAATGGAAGGCTCATTTTCACTTGGGTATGGAGGAAGGTTATGAAATTACATGGGAAAACTACATCAGGGCCTTGAAACCAGCTCATATTCATCTTATGGACAAGGAGGATAAGTTGGTGTGGGCCCTGGACCCTTTCAAATATTATACTAAAAAAATGGGTTATATACAACTCAATATAGATCTTCACCTAAGGAATCCAGAATGGTGGTAGAAAGGGCTGTGGAAGTTAAGTTGTCCACTCAAATAAAAAATCTTTATGTGGTGTTTGGTGGTTGAAAGAGTACCTACATGGGAGGTTATGAAAATAAAACAAATTGCAGGTCTAGGTTGGTGCTCTCTTTGCAAAGTAGAAGAGGAATCTCAGGTGCAGCTTTTTCTGCTCTGTGCTTTCATTAAGGTTGTTTGGAAAGATATATCTAGGATGATGGGTCAATTCGTCTCATGGCAAGGACAATTGGTGGAAGAAGCTTGGAAGTACTGGACCTCAACTGCTACAAACAGTAATATCAAAGCACTCCCACTCCTTGTTTGTTGGGGTACATGGTTAGCCATAAATTTCACAATCTTTCGAAGTAAAGATATCCCTTCTGAGGTCATTGTTGCTCAATGTATTAACATTCTTTCCCATTTTCCACAAGAGAAAGGAAGGGAGACTATATGGGAAATTCAAGAAGAAAGAGTGGATCATCGAAGGTTGTGGGATTTCTTTGATGGTGCATCACAAAATAGAAACCAAATATGTGGGGGTGGGGTTGTCTTGCATATGTCAAATCACGTGAGTTTCAAAATAAAGATGGGGCTGGGCCCTGAAACAAATATATTTGCAGAACTGATGTCTCTAAAATTACTTCTTCTCTTTGCGAAAGAAAAAAATGTAAATTCCATTGAGTTTTTTGGCGATTCTCAAATTGTTGTTAAATGGGTCTGAAAATTACAACAATGTCATAACATTCTCTTGCTTCCCATTCTTGAAGAAGTTCAAAGACTCATGGCTTCTTTTGATAATTTTGATATCCATCACGTTTTTAGGGAGAGGAATATGGTAGCAGACCAACTGTCTAAAGCAAAGCTACAGTTGGAGCATGGGCAGTGGTTGATAGTAGAAGATAATAATGGCGTTATAAATGAGTACTATCACAAGCCATTTATAGAAGAACATTAACATCAATAGTCTCAACAATTTTCTCTGAACAACAATTCACCTATGTGACTAGTTTTGTTTATTTCTCACAAGCACTTTTTGGATGGAGACTATTCTAGAACTTATTCTGCTACAGTATCATCGACAACCGTATCTATTGTATCCTTTTTATGTAAAACATTGTAAGGAACAATATTTTGTGGGATAACTATGTATGCAAGACAACAATATGTAGCCTAGAAACTACGTTTTGGAACTTACTTTTTGAAACCAAGGGTCTCTTTGGTTAACCCCAACAAATGCATGAGGTCATGCATCTTCAAAATGTAATTTTCTTTCAAATATGAAATAAAATTAGGCTTTTTGGGACATTCAAATATATTTTTTGTTATTAATATTTTTATTTATGGTGGACATTCAAATATATTTTTTGTTATTAATATTTTTTTAAATGCCACGTGTCAACTCCATATTGAGCATAGAAGGAATTACACATCTCCCTCATATTGGACTGTAAAAAGTGTCTCTTAACGTAATGACCCTTTTTCCAACCACAAATTTGATAAGATTCCAATAAAAATTTCAGGGAAAATTATTTAGTTGCACTATAATACAAGTGAAATGCATGGTGAAATGATGTCTCTAAAAGCTTTTCCCAAAGTTTTGGATCCATTGAAACTCTATCTTCCTATATCATTAGATTCTAACAACATGAACGACG
The DNA here is from genome assembly GCA_010110895.2 of Picea sitchensis. Taxonomy (NCBI): domain Eukaryota; kingdom Viridiplantae; phylum Streptophyta; class Pinopsida; order Pinales; family Pinaceae; genus Picea; species Picea sitchensis. Next base: position 78,252 of record SNQJ01S0042990.1, on the reverse strand, counting down.
TCTAATACATGAATAAACAACTCCCCAACACAACACATCTCTTCGTAAAACTATAAAAATGCATAACTTGTAATTCTATAACAAGAAACTTTCTATGTAACACCAACCATATAAATCTTATTATATTTGTAACCAACATTTTAAGTGTAAAACATTTTCTTTAACAATATTAATCACATCTTTTTTATTTTTAATGAGAAACAATATTAATATCTTTTAATATTTTAAAATTAATTTTATAACAAAACTTAACACAAAACTAATAAATTAAATTAATTTAAATAGATATTTTTTAAATATAAAAAATTATGTTATATAATTTAATGAAAAAATATCACACACTTTATTCAATTTAAACAAACTAATACAAAGCCAATGAAAATTGAGTTCTATTGACAACAAAGGAAACACAAAGCAATAATTTAATTTTGTCAACGCTTCCTACTTTTTCATATAAGTAAACAATTTATAGTTTCCAAAGACTATAAGCAACATTAATCCAAAAATATTAATAGCAAGAATTTAATATTTCAACGTATACCATTATTCACTGTATTAAAAAAATGTATGACAAGAAGAGTGAAGAGTTGTATCTGGCATATATTACATAGTAAAATGCCCCACCTTTAATAAAATCAAAAGGCATTTAGGTACGCCTCAAACAACTTGCATTATCAAGTTATTATTCTTCCTCATAAAATATATAATAAAGGGGCTAATGGTGACTCCTAACAATCTAACGTAAAGGACGTAAAAGTTTTTATTTTATTTTCCACATTGACATATTAAAAATTATACATCAAAATAAAATATGCAAAAGCCATAAAGAAAAATCTCAAAAGAAAGATTAAGATTTGCTACCATAATGGATCTTAAGTTATGATGGCGGTGAAAACCAATCCCATCCATCACAACCCCTTTTCATAGAAATAATATTTAAATTTACACGTTATTAAGAGATACACATATCTATAATCTACTCTATAGAAATTTTAATTTTGTAATTGATTAGTTAGAAAGTTAAAAAGAGATTTATTTTTTAAGATTTCCATATTAAAATTAGTAACATTCAATTCAATATTTTAATTTGTAATTCTAATTTCAATCTTTTTTAATAGAGTAGGACATTAATTAAAAATGACTAGGACACTAATTTAATTCTTAAATGTAAAACATTTGCTTACTCTCTGTAACCTAATTGTTGACTATTGAGTTGGTCTAGATTCCTTAATTGTTGAATATTGAGTTGGTCTAGATTTCTAAAGAACGTAGTTTATCCTAGATACCATCCTCGGAATGAGGCAAACTACGCAGTGGGTTTTTCTAGAAAATGCACTACGCAATTTAAAAAAAAAAGAAGCTTCTAGATATTGAACCAAATTCATATGGTAAGAAGATTCTTATGATGACCTATTGTCATGACTAGATCATTTATAATGGGTTGGATAACTGACTTGGCTCTCACCTGGGATGAATTCATGGGAGGGGTAGAAGTGTTGTTGATTATGTCATATCTTGTATTCCTTTTTGTTGAATACAATTAATATTGTTGAGATAAATGAGGATAACAAGCAGGGATAATTTTAAGGATGGAAATTTATCTCAAATTGTAGAAACTTTGGTGAATCTTACTAGTCCTTAATATGCAAACTATAAAATGTTTGGCGATATTTTTGTAAAAATATTCAAATTTCGAAGGATTTTATATAGTTTCTATAAAATTTCGGCTATTTATCAGATAAAAAAAAATATTCTATAAAATTTGAGCGAACCATTTTTAGAAAAAATGGAAATCAACGAATCTTTTTTTGGGAAAAGAATGCAAAAATAGCCCATGGGTGATATATAGCCCCTAAAATTTTCTATGTTTACAAGCTAGACTTTGATCACTGCCCCATCATGGTAACTTTAAATATAAGTATGGTCCTCGATGAAATTATTATGCATAATACAAGCAATTGAGTTCACTTTGACAATAAGAAAGCTTTCCATTTTCTTAAAGATTTATACGAGTTGCTTAATTATGATATGAAAAACTGATAATATTGAGAATTTATATGAAAAATCACTTCAAATCTATCTTCATTCTTAGTAAAGTATTTTAAAAAATTACAGATTAGAGGTAAACAACATCCTTCAAACCCTTGCTATGACCTAGATTATAAAAGTGTAAGAAAAGACATTAGAACCACCTCTAATGAGTTTAGTAGAGCTAGTAAGATTAAATATTATAAGTCTTTAATAAGAAAGTGATTTGTAAACTATCGTGGATATTCCATTGGAACAATTCGTCACAACAAATCTAATAAAATACTGAAATATTTAGTATTAAGGTTATTTTTCCTTTAGATCTCCAAAATATTTAGTCATTGGTTTTCTGCTTATGCATGAAATAGATAAAATGCGGAAAATAGAGAACAATAAAATACAATCACGCCATCCACAAATGAACACAAGATATGACCAGGGAAACCCAATACAGGAGAAAATCAAATTAGAAGGTGATGTTTCCCTGCTCTTTTTTCTCTAGTATAGAAATGTTGTAAGTACATAGAAAGAGGCACTCTTTATGGAGCTACCTTTGACCTGTGGCCTGTATGACTGCTACATAATCCCCCCTCCTATGTTATGTTCACATAATACCACTTGCAGATGTTTTCCTCAGTTATGGAACAAGATACAATGCAAAAGAATGGAACCCCTTCTCCTCCTAGTGGTGCGATATTTAACCTATCCCAATAGTCATCTAGGGATACGGTTTTGACATCCTCAACCTATAATTGTGATAAGGTTTTGGAACTTCTAGAATGTTCTTAGAAATTCCACTATGTGGGTATACCCACATGTCTAAGTAATGGAGGCTGATGTGGCATGCACTTGCACCATGGTGATCAATACAATACACCAACTTGCAAGAGGTGTAACTTTCTCATATGAACTCCGATTGATGAACGACCTGCATCGTTGGAAGGGTATCGATGTGTAGAATATAGAATATTCCTCCATATTAAGGTTTGAACCAAAAAAGTCACTTGATGCCTCAAAATGGATATGGAATATTTCAGATGATTTTTTGGACCGAAACTTGGACCCACCGCCAAAATGGCCCTGCAAGTTGATTCCCCCAATTTTCCACCCATAAAGTACTGAGATACATGAAAAAGAATATAATGATCCAATCCAGATCATAAATATTAAAAAAAAGTCAATATCATACCAAAAATTAAGAGAGACTTGTAGACTTATGTAAATCAACATAGATCCATCTTAACTCTAGATCTATCAAGCACCAAGAGGGATCAAGCCTCTTGAGGTGTAAATTTTTCAATCATTTGCAATGGATCTATGTGAATATCACATTTATAGTATTTCCATTTTTGTGTCGATTTGGATCTCTCATTTTGTCTCTCTATATAGCAATTTTTATGTTAGGTGCACATGTCAAATCTCTCTCTCTCTCTCTCTCTCTCTCTCTCTCTCTCTCTCTCCTATATACGAGGATATTTTTATTTTTATTTATATCTATATTGCACTAACATATAATATTACTATTATTTGTTATAAATATTATATATATTTTTAAGCCGACATGTAAGTGTTACTCATGTACATGACAACATCTCTATCATGCTAGGCGATAGATGCAAATTGCTACTTTTGATGCAATGAGGACCTAAAACGTTTTGTGCTAACACCATCCCTAAAAAACCTAACGAATAGGGTAATATCAACATAAATAATTAGAACTCCTACCTTAATAAACTTTGTGTTTCTTTTCAATTCTCTGAATACAACTAGACCACTCATCTCTATGCTGAGGTTTTTTAATTAAGGATATAAAATTCGACATTATGTATCTCTCAAATTGAAAAGCTAAATGCATCGAATGCTACCAAGATGAGATCTTAAAACTTGGGAATCCAATCCTTGTGTCGTATGTCAAATATCTTTTTAATCAATTTTTTGAGCAAGAGTTCCTTAAAAAATGAAATGTAAGTTAAAATTGTTAAAATTTTCAAATCTGAACCAAAAGACCTAGCAAATTATTGGACTATCGTGATTAGCCCCTTTCTAGCAAAGTTATTTGGCTTGATTTTTGAAAGAAAAAATAGTTAATGTATCAAGTGAAATAATAAAATGGCTAAACTTGACAACTTGGATTCAAGAATGAACATGTTACAATTGATCACCGTGTCACTCTTAGAGTTATTGTCAAGGATTATAGAGGCCAAAAACATGACCTCTATTGTTTTGTTGATTTTAGAAAAGCGTTTGACACAATGCCTAGAACCATGCAATGGAAGAGACTAGATCAAATAGGTATCCATTTCAAGCTCTATGGGGTTGTAATTAGTCTCTATGAAAATGTTATTACTACGATTATATCTAATAATGAATATTCAATGAACATTAATTGTAATATTCATGTTAAGCAGGGGTACCACCTTTCTCCCACACTTTTTGGCATCCATATTGATAAAATTGTGCAATGTTTATAAAAGGAGGGAAGAATTCATATTAAAATGGTTGGCATTGTTGTCCTTCTCTTATACGCAAATGATATTGTTTGTCTTTCAAAAACCATTGATGATCTTCATAAGCAACTCGAAGTTATCCAATGATTTTGCAAAGATTATGAGCTTACCATTACTATTATAAAACCAAGATTGTGGCAATTTAATATAAGAAAATAATATATCCTCCAATTTTGTATGGTTATAACATCCTTGAAGAGGTGCAATCTTACAAATACTTAGGTATCGATTTCAATTTCCATTTAAACTATAACCATAGTGCCAAGAAGAGAATCATTGGGTGTTGGAAGCTTACTATGGTATTGAAAATATATGTAGAAATGTTGAGCCTTAGGACTGGGATAATAAATTTTATTTTCAACACTTTAATTATCCTAGTTGTTATTCTATAAGTCTATGGAATATGGGCTCACAACATCTCTCGTGAGACTCAAAATAAAATCTTGCAAATCCAAAAACATTTTGTATACTATAATTTTAAATTTAAATGCAATGCTCCTTAGCCCATTCACTTGATTGAAGTTAGAA